>VZRX01018052.1:218073-242143 GCA_013398075.1 Notiomystis cincta | reverse complement strand
GGGCTGGGCTCCCAGCTGCCCCGGGCGCGGGCTCAAGGACAGGGTCACCTCTGACATGGCACTGCTGCTTTGGTTACACCGCCGTCCGCGGAGCTACGCGGTTCTCGCCCAGTATCAGAACTGTTGCTCTCGACTTCGCCTATCTTTCGGATTTATTTGTTTTAGACGGAGGACTATTTCAAGTTCCAAGCAGCAGCCACCTCAATGACCTTCTTTCGTCCCTTCAGCCTTTGCCTTCTCCGCCACTAGTTTCTGCATTTCCCTTCCATCTGCTCTTCTCATCACTGCTGCGCCTCCAGCGTTGTCCCCGGGGACAGCCTGGTTTGAGGACAGCAAGAGTTCTGGATCACTGGGTAGGGCTGCAAAACAGTCCTAAGAGTACTTTCCTCTTGGCCCTGTTTCTTATGCAAGTCCGCATAAGATCAGATAGACGCCAAGTCTTCCTGAACTCTTTCACTCAGTCTGTAACTCATTAACTTAAGTTTTAAGTTCACTTAGATTAGTTCGGTAGGATTGTAAGATTGTTCTTTTATCCCATAGCACTGGGATAAAATTTATGTTCTGAATGTCCCTGACAAATGGATTTGAATTAATTAAGAACTGTGAAATGTGGTCAGGTTGGTAAGCTTCCTAAGATTGAAAATGATTTCTCCCTTCCCTAGTCTCCTTTTCTTCACTCTCCTGTGTTGAAAGTTAACAGTTCACGTTTGAGAGGAGAAATCTTGTAATTTATTGTTTCTTACACTTCTGATCAGAGCCGCACTTCAGTTTTCTACAGTCTCTCTCATTAAATGTGAGATCAAGCTTTCTTTACAGGACACTACAAGGGACATATATAATCATAAATGCAGCTCTTTCTGTAAGGGATTAAGCATCTGTTTTGCCTAGAGCATTGTCAAAGCTGGAAATTCTCCATGCCAGAACACTTAGACTTTCTTCAATCTAACATCAAAACAGTCATTCATCTCTTTGTTTGGTCAAATAATGCTCAAACTTGTTCAAAGATGGAAGAAACAGAACAGGAATTCAGTGTAAACCATAGCACTCCCCGGTAGAACAGAGTTCATACTTTGATGAAAGGGAGTTCCAGGACAGAACCTGCAGCCTGGGGTGGACTGACACAGAAAATCCCCAACTATTCCACACAGAGTTCATTAAATACCACCACCTCGTGCCGCAAAATCACTCCAGTGTGCACAAACCCAGCGCTGATTGCATCTATGCCACTGCCTGAGAAAACCACGCCCACCTTCCATCTTAGGCCAGTTTGGGGACAAGAAATGTATCTTCAGGTCCTGAGTCTGGTGGTATGAACTATCAGACAGTCTTTTAACAATGAAGAAAATATTCTTCAAATCAGCTATTCCCATGCATTGACTTTGGTAGGCTGATGTACTGCTTATACATTTTATTTTTATATATAGATATATTTCTATATATAACATATAATTATATATATTACATTATAATATGTGGATGGAAATTGTATACAATTTATTACTCTATTTACATACATTTTACTGTATTTCCATACATACACTTACTCTACTTTTTATATATATATGTACACACATATATAGGTACAGTAAATTTAGCCCTTGTGTCATAGTGTAAAGGCAGTGTGTTATTTTGGGAGTCATCTTCATATGGAATTTGAACTGGTTCTGGCTTCCATGGGAATGGAGATTGATCAGAAATGAGGAATTTGCACAACATTTTTGTACAAACAACTGGACTCAGATTTTAGTATAACCTGAGAAATAACAATTGTGTTTTCCAATGTTTCACCTAAACATCTTTATAATTCAACTAGCATCTTTATAACTGCTATGAAACATATTTATAAATGCTATGAAATTATAATTTTGAAGATAAAAAACTAAAAGCAGGACTATTCGTTGGAAAAGAGAAAGCTTACTAAAAGACAATTTTTATTAACATCTTAATATTTGGAGGTTTCTCAAGGCACCACTTTAGGGAATAGTATTTTCAAGCTGCTGAATATTCTTTTCTGCTTGCAAGATGTTTTCTGTCCTTTTGACACTTAGCTCAAAAATGCCTGGACACCTCTGGAAGCCAATAAGACAACTGTTGCCGGAGTTTTGAAAATACATTTTTAACTGTCAAGTTTTTACCCCATTCCAAGTGTAGCATTTGAAACGATTTGGAAGCAACATTATTAGTAACTTAGTGTACTTTTGGAATCAACACTATTGCTCTTCCTGTGAAGAAAGCAGAATTTGTCTGCACTGGGGTTAATACACATGCAGGTACAGTAATTTGACTTCATGACTTATAGTAACACAGTTTAATGTCTGTATAAATATATACGGGGCTTGAGGCTACATACTCTGAATAAATACATCCATATATGCACTTGAAAAACTACTTGGAGAAATATACCTCAGTGGTTAATAAAGCACTATTTTTTTCAATTTACAAAATGTAAATTAGCTTTATGTATATTCAAAGATAAAGTTTTTCTCGTAGTGAATTAAAAGAGATTAGTGGTCTAATTATCATCAGTGATGCAAGATCCCAGCAAGACGACACTATTATAATGCCATAAATAATTTACTTATGTAGAGAATCACACTTTACCTTATTAATCATTTTGATTTTAGTATTTTGATATTTTTTACCTAAGTATTAAAAAGCACTTGTTCTCTGCACATTTTCAGTTATATTAAAAATATGACATCCAGTGAAAGATTACCTTAATCTCTTTCCTTAGAAGAACAGCTGATGGTCTATCTAGCCCCACTGGTGAGCATTTGCTTCAGACTGTTAAGAACAGGACAGGAAGTTTGTGGGGAAAAAAAATCCTCTCATTTTAGATAAGTATCCCACGGTTATTTTTACTTTTAACATAATCTATTTTTAAATATGCTTTTCTGCTGTCCTCAGAAATTCCATGTGTCCTTCTAGGCACTAGTACTTTCTCTGTAAAGAAATCCTTTCTCTTGCCTTCTCTCAGAACAAATTTTGTGTTTCTTGACGGCTGCCATAACATTTCAGCATTCTCTTCAAACTCCTTCTCTCTTGCTGAGAAACTCTATGTGTTACAATCTTTATTTACACTTTAAATGTAAATTTAAATCCTGGGCCATATTTTGATTGGAAATGTAACACTGTTAGTGACTACACATGCCAACCAATGACAAAGAATTTCAGATTATTAAATTTAATTCCATTCAAATCAATCAATTTCACTGTTTCACTGCTCAATTTTCACTGGGAAAGAACCTTTCAGATAAAAGCCTTGTTCTTGTCTGAAATATTTTTGTTGTCTCCATGTTTTTCACACAACTGGTTTCAATTAATGTTTCATAATGTCCAAACTTTTCTATTTTACAACAATTGTCTATGACTACCTCAGATGTGAATGATTTGCTTTTAATAGGTACAAAACTGCAGAATAATTACGACATAGAAGACTTTCTGTCAGGAGTAATGGTATTTATGTCATTATCATAACTGGGAAAGTTCAAGTATGGAGAGCTTGCCTAGGCTTTGATGGCAACTTTAAAAAGGTGGAAAAACATACAGTCTAGCACACATGACTTCCTACAATTCATAATAAACCAGCCAATTCTTCCAAGATACTCATTTATCTTCCTATTTCCTCTTAATAATCAAATTTTTAGCACAATCGTGGCTGAAATCAAGCCTTTCTCAGCTATCCACATTTGTTTTCTGCAGAGAAGACAGGAATAATGTTTCTGTTTGGTTTTTGGTTTTGTTTAGTTTTTTAAGAAGCCTGCAGGTCAGTATAAATGGATACCTTTGCACCACAGGGCACAGAGTCCTTCCCACTGACTCCAAAGCAGGAGCAAACTCTTGTCAGCTCCCTTCTGTTATTTCCACCCAAGTCAAGCAGCTGCTTGAGAAACAGCACCAGTTTACAGTGACACAGTAAAGCCCTTCCTTTATCACAGATAAATGAGCTCTGCCTGACATGTTCTGCTGATGAAATGCAGAGCTATATATCTTGTGTGAAATGTCTATTGTTTTGCTGAATTTATATCAGGAAGTGAATCAGGAGACAGGGACATTTTAGGCAGAAGTCCCATTGTAAAGGCAACAGTAATGAAGTAGCTTTAGGAATAATACTGTTTGTTTTATACTACTAAGTTCCTCAAGCCATGTACAGAAGCTATTCTCTGGGAATCTTATTAATTCCTTCCATGTCAAAGACTTAATAGGGAGAAAGGTTAGTGCTCAGGAAGCAAGCCCCACTATTCAACTCCAACAATAAACTCCTTCTACACTGATGCCATTACAACAATTCCTGTAGCTGTTTAGAGCATGTCCATTTAATTCTTCATACAATACTGTCCTTATGTCAGGGAGCACTGGAGCATATGAAGAACAGTATTTTAGGACCGATACACACATTTATATCAGCTCTGCCTAGCAAGTTATTTACTAGCCAAAGTCAGAACTTTTGAGAACTGTTATTTCCGATTTATTTTACTCCCCTTAAAGCCAAAACAGTTTCTTTGTGAGATACATTTGAAGGATGATTGGCCCAAGGCCACAGTTAGTTACTCAGAACTCAGAGCTTGTCTGCTCGCAGTCACTCAGATTTAAGCCCTCTCAGTCAGGGAGGCTGAGAGGCTTTAACCTTTTGGAGAATTAGACTGCAGTAAAAAGAGCTACCTTACCTCTGAATGAAAGCATCCACATGAGGTTTGTCATCTTTTATGAGACATGTTAGCATCACTCCTGTAGTCAATTGCCCTTAACTCCTGCCTCAAGTGGGCTACACATCTCCCTCATGACCTCAGTTCCACCTCTTAGCAGAGCATGCCCAGCCTGGCACCACTTGGTACCATTAGCTCTGTCCTATCAAAGTAAGAGATTTAGTTAAAGATGCAGAAGTGAAAAGTTGAAGATTTTATCTCTCAATAAGCAATTGAAGCTTTCTTTTCCAGTTTCTCTTCCTCCTAACTCAATTTTCACCTTTACCTTTCAAGACCAGGTACAAAGCAGCATCTCACAGTGTGATACCCACATTCTCTTCCTCCTCCCACAGAACTATTAGCTATGACTGCTTCTGTTTCCTTGGCACCCTCCAAGTCTGCAGAAAAGCTGCTTTATTCACAACTCATTCCAGCTAACACAGACTCTTTCCTTACTCAAATTCCTTCAGAGAATTTTTCAACGAGTCTTAAAATTAGACATTATGTAGCAACAGAGCTTCTGAATTTTGAGTTTCTCAAAACATTTCACTGACGTACATGAGGCCTCAAGTTCTGCATAGAAAAGGAAGAATTGCTGCTTGCTTATAGATTTTTTTCCTGGGGGTTTGTGTTGTGGTTTTAAGCCCAGCTGGAGATGAAACACCACCCAGCCACTTGCTTAGCTCCCTCTCTTCCCCTCCCCACACTGGTGGAATGGGGAAGAGAATTGAAGTAGAACTTGTTGAGAATAAGATTAGTTTAATAACTGGAAGTAAAATAAAATGCAGTAATAGTGGTTAGTAGCAGTAGCAGTAGCAGTAATAATAATAGCAGTAATATTGACAGGGAAAAAATCACAAGTGATGCCCAATACAACTGCCCACCACCTGCAGACCCCCTTCCCAAACCCAAATCAGCCCTGCTGAGTAACTCCTTTAATTTATAGACTGGCCATGACATTGCATGGTGTGGAACTTCCTGGCCAGTTCAGGTCACCTGTCCCAGCTATGCTCCTTCTCTCTTCCTTTCATGCACCTCCTCACTGGCAGAGCATGAGACAAGATAAAAAAAAATAGTCCTGGATTTAGGATAAACACAACTGAGTAAAAACCCAAAACATCAGCATGTTATCAACACCATTCTCATTCCAAATACAAAACACAGCACTGCAACAGCTACTGAGAAGAAATTAACTCTATCCAGTTGAAACCAGGACAGTTTAGTACTGATAATCAGAAAACCAATCTTAGTATATTAGAATTCCACATTATTTCAATTTTATTCCTTAGAACTCCCTTTACATACACATGTTTTTTATATATTAGAGGTGAAAATAAAATTAGGCCTTTGAACTTCAACCTCTGCAAAAAGCCTTTCAAGATAAGAAAATTAGGAGAAAGCAGTCTGATGTATATAATCACTAGACTATTGTTTTTAAAAAGAAAATGGAATGAGATCAGGAAGACAGGGTCACTGCATTTGCAGTGTCTTTGAATTCTTGCTCTGTAAAGAGAACATTGCATAACTAAATTCATGCTTGGGTCAGTGAGATGAATTACTAGTAAGACATTGGTTGGAGATACAACTGTAAACTGTGTTATCAGTATCTGCAATCTTAATTCTAGTTCTGAGATTATGTACCACATAATCAAAGATTCCTGTCAGTTTTTTGGTTTTTTTTTCTCCTTTTCCCCCCCTTGTTAGTAATATTTTAATGCTTTTAGTTTGAGGTACATAATTTACTAGATTTTACAAAGATGCTTCATCCTCAAGGGTTTGAAGTATGTTTTCTCAATACTCCACTGGACCAGAGAGAAGGATTTGTATGTTCAGAATTGATAGGTCTGCTACAAAAACGTTTTCCATATAAAATATTTCTTTACAAATACTATATTTTACCTAATGTATCTGCTGTACATTGGGACAGAAACCTTTGGAAGCAACAGCAAGATTTCCAGTCCTAACTTCTGAAATATTGAACACTGAGGATGCACATGAGCCAACCCTTTCCAAGCCAGTAGAAACCCCCTAAACAATTAAATAAGAATATTCAGTACTAGTAATATTACAGACAGTGGCATTACTATTTTGTGTTGTTAATGTCTATGCTCTGGGGACCCTGATTCACCTCGCTGCCTACCCGTAATAACATCAGAGCCAACACAGAGTACCACCAACAAACTGGTTTGGAAAAAGATTATTTAAATGCTATTATGAGCATTGAGTCACTACAGCTAAAAGCATCCCCTGACTTCAGTTTCCAAAGCCTTTCACAGCAATAAATCCTAATAACCAAGACCTGGTTTTGCTGTCATGTTAAGCCTTCCCAGAGAGGCGTGCTACTGTTGCAATAGAAGAATACCACAACAATAAATCCTCTGTCCCAGTCACCACAGAAATTAATCACAACCTGTGAGAGAAAGCTTCATTTTCCTTCTGTCAGAGTACCTGTCTGTTAAAAATATAATCATACTACAAAATACTATTTACTACAGGCCCACAGTCCCTAAAGCTGTTACTACTGCCCACTTTATCCCTAACAGGCAGTTGGGGGTAAAACCGGAAACATCTGCCCACTAAATATCACGTAATTAGAACAACACTACTGATGATTAACACATCTGACTACACCTCTACTTAAGAGCAGCTTGCCTGTTAAGGAACAAATATACAGGCAAGACGCACAGGAACTGAGAAAAACCAAAACAACCCACCACCATAAATAAATGCCACACCAAAAAACTCAAACAGAAAACGCCAATCCCAAAATATGAGACCTGAAATTTAGGTAAGCTTTACCATCCTGCAGTGATCATCCTGCCCTTGCCTTAATTATTTCAAGAGTCAACTAGAGTATGCTTTTGTAGAGGCCAGTGATGAAGAGAGAATCAATTAGACTTTTATTTTAATGGAATATACAAGATTAATGAAGATTATGTTTGGAGTGATTCAGTCTACACATTTCATTCTTTACTGCAAGGATAAACCTCAGATTCTGTGTGAGCATATTGGTCAGCCCAGCCCACATCTGCCCTCCTTCCCCAGCACAAGCTGCTCTTGCCAGACTGTGTTCAACTGTCCCAAAGACCACGATTTGCTGCCCTCTTTCAGGAGGACCTTCCTCAACAGGCAAAGTGGTGCAGTTGCAGGTAGTCTGGTTTAGGTGTTCAAGAAACGAAAAACTTTTGGGAGAGTTTAACTTCACTAGGAAAAAAAAAAAAAAAAGGATGAAAGGATGGAGAAGGAGAAGAAAAACAACCAATGCACGTTACCATTTATAAATAACCACCCAATATCTGGTGGAAAGTCAAGTAGAAGCAACAGCCAATCACAGACCCCACTAGTTTATTTATATGCTCTGCTGTTAGAAGACTGAAATATCCATTTTTATCTTTTGCTCTGTATGTTTTGGTTGTTAATCATAACAACTGTTGTTATCAAAGCTACCAGAAATAACTTGCCATGTGCAACAATATTTTTGTTAAATAAAATATACAAAAATATACAGATATTTGACTTATATACATGCATAAATACACTAAGAGGTTCTGGTGCAAATAAGGACTTATCAGCTTCAAGCAATGAAATTTATCACAGTATCTGGTTGCTCTGTTTTCCACAGACATGCACTATCTCAAAATAAAAATTAATGGCTAGTGAAATAGTCCATCAATATACCATTGAAACACTCCCTCAGTCCATAAAACTTCCTACCTTTAAAGAGTTAGCAGCTCAGAACACTTAAAGGAAATAAAAAACCCCAACGCTCAGCATATAAAGACTTGCTTTTCAACTTGTTAACACTGGTTATAAATCATTAGCTGCATTAACTGGCAACAGCCTCAAGTACATGTACTGCTAATTTTTTCTAGCTGCTCCTCTTTTGCTACAAGAATCTGAACCATCACTGTGAAAATATTAATACTTACCACCATCACCCTTCTACAGATTCCACAGCTCATTTATTACAAGCAGGAAGGGACAGGCTATTAGAGGAAATAAATACTATCCGGAACAGCAAGGAGTTTCTTTCAGAATGTGCATTTTGAGTTGTCATCTTTATAAAGAAAGTTCTTAATCATTATTGAGAATTAGTTTATACAAATTGTATAAACATAATTGTATATACACCCTCTAGATGTATTGTTGTAATAATTATCAGGTCAGTGTATGTCTAGTACAGTTCCTGGGTTTTGAGTGTTTGTTTCACTTTTCAAAGGTTGTATTGTCTTCTTTAGTATTTCCCACATGCAATGTAGCAAAACATAGGAATCTGTTCCAAAACTTCAAGTTATTCTTGATGTCTTCCTACCAAGAGTGCAGCTGTTTCTTCTGTCATCACTTCCAGGTGGTCAGTACAGGCTTTCCTGAATCTCTTGCACGGCTTCCTTTGACGCCCGTGGATTGCCCAGGACGACTCCGCAGGTCGCGATCAGTCCCATCGCTCTGCGCCATCTCTTCATCGTATCTGGAGAGAAGAAAACCCCTTCAGTGCCTTGTCCTGCTACACAAACAGCAGTGGGTCCTGTATATTCTATTTCTACATCCTGTTCTGCCTACTCTCTAGAACTAGAGTTTAATACAAGCTATTCTACGCACAGCTTTATGAGTGCATAGCATGACAGGCAGCTATGATTCCATGCATCTATAATTTTACAATACAGATCATCTGAAGTATCTTCAGCCCCTGTTTGAAAGAAACAAGGCAGCTTTAGCTGAACTCCTGAGTTTGTGAAATTTTGTGCTTGTGAAATTCCCCACGTACTTCTGCAGGTCTGTGGTTGTTAAGCAGAACATCAGCCTGCTGCCAGTTTAAATAACTCCTGAGCTACTGCTTCAAAGGGAGGATTGTTAGCAGCAGTGTTAAAACTCCACTGTTGCATCACAGAGTGAGAAGGGAAAGAATGAGGTGAACTAAACAGCCATGTGATCAAGCAAAATGCATTTGATGACACGTATTTGTTAACACTTAACCACAGTGATGAATGGTTCTGTAAATATCTAAATCCACTATAGCCTCAGATAACCTCAGCACATACTGACATTTCAGCTGCTATGCAAATTCCAAGCAGAATTTGGTTATAGATAGGTAATTGTAATTAAGAAAAGATAATACTAAAATATTTTGTAGAAAAATCATAACATATACTTAGTTACACTGTTTTATAGGTATTCACAGCTACCATGTGTATAACACTCATTAAAACTTAAATTATTATTCAGACAACTTATATTTAACTGTCTTTACTAGTATAGAGAAAGAGTATTTAAGATCAGTTTGAACTAGTCGATTAGCTATGTACATAAAGTGCATTCCTGACACACTGAGCAATTGCACCATTTGTGCTAGAGAACCTATCCAAACGTTTTCTCAAAAAAGATGAGAAACTGTGTCAGCAATAGGGTATTTAAATCAGTGTTCTTCTGCATAAACCAAATCAATCCTAGATAAATCCTGCAGATATTCCAATATAAAAAAAATCTCAGTTTTCTTCACTTCTGTCTTTATAATACAGATTGAGGAATTCAAAAAATATCTGAACAACTTCATTATTTGTTTCTTATTCTTATTCATGAATTACAGGACTCAAGAGGTATTATTTCTATGAACTGAGAGAAAATTTGCATCAAATAACTTTTATACCAGAACCAACTATTTTCACTGTTTAAGTACCATCTATATATTATCCTCAATAGAAGTTCTGCACATATAAGAGACAAACATTCTCTTTGCTTCTGTCCCTCACTTCTGGCTGCTGGAAGCTCAGAAGGTGCAAGCAGGTGCTTATCAGACAACATTCTCTCTGGACATGAGGCAAGGGAACTCTGCTTTAATGCACTCCCCTCTCCAACACAGATCCAAAGAAATGAAGTGGTACTTTGTGCCCACTTTTCACATCAGAATGAAGTTCACCTTATCTTTTTGGTCTACATTACACATCCAAAAAAGTGACGTGACAGAAAAACATTGCCCTTTATCTGAAACACTGATAAAACTTACAAGACTTCATAATTGCCCAGAACCTCTTTTGGTGGAGATTTATTCCATTTACAGTCAGGAATTTCCCCATTAGGCACAGCAATGTTAAGTGTGTCATTAATAAGATTATACTTCAAGATGCGATCATTGGCAGTGCTGGAAGTAAGAGAAGGAGAAGCATTAACCTAGAGAAGGAAAAAAAAAACCAGTCAGCATCAGTTTTTGGAGTGGTATATAGTTCTCCAAACAGCCTGTGTGATGACTGTGTGTACCCTATGGGAAATTGAGACTTGGTGGCTCAAAGCACATCTTTCAGTTCCTCAGGCACTGGAAGGAATTCCCCACTGGGTATTTTTCTTTTTACTTAGACAGGAAAGTACCACTCTCTGAAGTGTCTGCAGTGTCAGCCTGAAGATTTCTGTTGAGATGAGATTCACTAGGGTGAATCAGACAAGACAGAATTTCTGTGTAATTTTCTGTTTACATGGTTTATAAACCCCACATATTTCAGTGCTTAAAATTTGCCCAGTTTACATGAACAGCTGTTACACACAGAAATCTGTGGCTCTCTTCTAGGTAAACAACTTCCACTTAAGTTCTTATCTGAGTTCTCCCCTATTAAATTGTGAGCTGGAGAGTGCTCCCTATTCAAAGCGCTACATTGTATCTTGCTGTAATTAAACCTGGGATTCATTTAACATATCCTTGTTCCACATTTATTTTGGAGAAGTGGTATCAGAACAATAAAAAGATGATTTTTTTTTTATGAAGTTCACTTCCAATTAGATTGAGAAGGAAGAAGGATGGATAAATTTTATATTGAACATACAGATCTGAAGTTAATACACCAAAGAGAAATTTATGAAAAAAAAAAAAAACAAAAAAGCTTTCCAAATTTCCTAATTATCCTTGTATGCCCATTTTGTCTCCTCTCAACCTTTAACATTAAGGCCGTGACAGCATTTAAAAACTAAATTTGATGTTATGCTCCATCAAGTCAGTGCCCATTTTCCAGGTACTGATCCAGTATTTAACAGGGTTGCTAATATTCAGACTGCCTCTGAAGTGCAGTTGTATGGATACACTGAATTTAGAAGACAAAAGCAGAAAGCCACAAACAAATAGAAACACCAAAAAAAAAAGGGAAAGAAAAGCACATGCTAGCTTAGTCATCACACGACCTATCTCATTTTCCAACATTTTTCTTAATCCACTTACCTGATAAACAAAAAATATTGTTTAAAAAGAGGGAAGACTACATTGAAATCTACTTGGTTGTATTCTGTGAAATGAGAAGGAAGTTTTTTCCTGTATTTTATATAACTTTACCTCAATTAGCCAGGGTTTAAGCTTGTCATCAATGATAATGTCATATCCATAACACTCAAAGCAGTGTTTATCATTATTCATTACAGGCTGGGGAAAAAGAAAAGACAGTAATATGTATTAAAATCCACTACTCAGTAAGTAGCCCAATTACATACTTTCTTTGCCAGAAATCTCATGTGATGACATTACGAATCTTCTAAAACACTTTACAATGTCGTAACTCAAATACAAGCTTGCTAACTAGTAGGTTCAGGATTGCCTCTTTTTTTCCAGGCTGTATGTAAATATTTCAGTATTAATGATTGCATTGATGCCAAGTATTAAATTATGTTAATTTCCCATGATGTTTCCTGTGTGAAAGTGTTTTCATATTTTGCAAAAATAATAACTATATTTAAAGCCTGCATGCATCAGGAGAAAACAGAAAGGTTGAAAATTTACAGCCTCACATAATTGTGAATTCTTTAAACTTTAGAAAGACAAGAATTTTTCAAAGACATTTCTTTTATTCTGCTGCTGTAACTATGCAGAAATTTTAGGTCAAACAATTACAAAATACATTTTTAAATTACAATTACTCAAGGTAACTATAATCCCAAAGCCAAGAGAAACCAAGAATCAAGTTATGCTTAGATGCACATCCTCTAGAGAACCCGTAGCTTTCCAGCACCTGCTAAACACTTGCAGTATGCATGGTATAAGACTTTCCTTCTATGTGAATCTCATTAGATCTTTTAGAGAAAACTGTAAAGGTTTGTGAGAAAACTTTGTGAAGGTTTGTGAGATGTTTTCCCCATGGCTAGTAGCAAAGGTTTTTCATTTCTTCAGGGACTGAAAGGGGGAAGGAGGAACAATGTGCCATTGTCAGGACAGAGCTACAACAAATTTCATGCTCCATCATTCTCACCACTTTTCCTCTTCTAAGGTTCTGCTAACATTTTATTATATCCCTTTTCTTCTTCCAAGTACCTTCAGATAAGATTGCACAGCAGAGGCCAGGTTAAGCCATGCTTCCCCATCTCCCACTGATCAGAGCTGCACAAACTTGTCCCTCTTTCTCGTGCTGATTCTGGTGTTCATCTGCTCCTTCCATGACTCATCTTATTCCCCTGGCAGAACACCAAGCCATCAATAAAGCCAGGTAGTAATTGTCAGTGCACAAGTGAGGTGATTCAGCTATAAATGGTGCCAGGACCAACCCAAAAGAGATGACAAGACGATGCAAGACAATGTACTTGGGACCAGGAGAGTCCTTGGCAACAGTGAGCTCCTCAGTTACCCAAGCTGACCCCTGGAGTGATACCTGCCCTGTAATGTGATCATAAAATATTACCAAAATACTAGAAAGTCACTCAAGCAGAGAACTGGCTGGAGAACTGGCTGCTGGGTTTCTTTTTTTTTTTTAAGTAAGACTTCATGATGACTCCGTGACTTGTGTATAAAAGAGGTAAAAGTATGTTATGTAACTCTAATGAACTAATAGCCTAAGGTTTCCTTTGATAAATTGTCCTCCAGAGATTTTTTTTCTTTGACACGTTTGTTATTGCTGGAATGACGTCACACCTTTTGGCAGAACTTAATACTATTCACAAGGGCAGTAACAAGTCATATCAAATATTTCACAAAGCCCTCAAGGAAAAGAGATTTATTCACTCCTTCAAATATCCACAGACAGCTCAACCCACTCACCCACCCAAGATTCAGTTCCCTCATCTCAAGAGATATCAAGAAATCAAGAGATAAGAGAATTGCAGAATCCAGCATCAATACCATCACTCAAAGAGCAGAAAATAGATGTAAAGGGTTGAATGGCAAGCTCACTTCCATGGTTATGGGAAGCCTGCAGCTGGAATGCTGTCGCTGGCAGCACTCCAGGAACAGCACTCACCGCAACAGCCTTCAGGGACTGCACAATTATCCAGTGGATTTCATCAAATAATTTGTTGGTGACTTCCTTTCCACGGGTGCTCTCCAGATACAGGCGTAAATTACTCACTGTCCACTTGCCTCCATGGATATGGTTGTAATCATCCTAAAGAGTTAAGAAGTTCACTCAGTCTAAGATTTTGAAGTTGTTCAGCAGGTTTTCTCCATTCCTGAAAAAAGTCCCCTTATACTTACAAGTACTGCTCTAAAAACAAACCTGCTAATTGTTCTTGCAGCTTTATGAAGACCTCAGCTTTGAGCTGCTCTCTACAAAAAGAACTGCTTTTTTTACAGCTCTAATATGCTTGTATCACACACTGCAAATCAAGTAATAAATCTTTCTTAGGGAAAAAAACCCAACTGGTACTTTGACAGTTTTATAGTAAAGTATGAGTTATGCTTTGGAAATAGAAGTTTTGAAATATGAAAGGTAAGAACTGAATGTTTTGCTCCTCTGGGGATTAGGAAAAAACAATTCATGAGCAACAGCAGAATTTCACTGAAGGTAGCAGTTGTAAAATGCAGTGCTTTCCAAGTGTTTGTCTGTGTTTATTTATTTAAAGTACAACATGTCTGTTCCCTGTTCTTCTTAATGGTGCTACTGACAACCATTATATTCAAGAGCATAGTGAAATGACACCTGAACTGTTTGTAAAAGTTAAAATTTTCAAGTAATTCAGTACAAAAACCCACTGTTACTGAAACTCAACAGCTGAAAACAGGAGGTGACCTTATGTTGCCTTTTCAGAGGCTATCACGGCTCTGCATTATTTCTCTTCAAATGGAAAGACAAGAGCAAAGCGAGGGTTGTTCATACTGATGGAAAAGCACGTGTTCAGCCCTCAAGGAACTGTCAGGACAAATGCTTTGTCCCTTTATAAATGTTCTCTTCAGAGCATTTCTGAGAATTAATGATTGTATGCCTGCTAAATTATAAAACACAGAATGCACAGAGCAGAAAAAGGTTCTCAGAAGAACAAATTCTGTTGTCCTCTAGGGCAAGGTCAGAGAAGCATCTATCTTACTGCTAGGCTTTCTCCTACAGCTCCCCCACTAGTAAATTTGGAAAACTGGACTGTACAAAGAAAGACCTGAAACATGGTTCTCAGGACTTGCTCTATGGAAAAATGTCTTGAGACCAGATTCCAGCAAGGGAACAGAGATCAAAGTTTCAGCCCTCTTTGTCCTTCAGAACAAGTACTCAAATCAAAATAGATTGCAACTGGGTAGAACTTCACACAGTCACAGTTGTTTAAATGAAGACAGTAAATGAAGTGAAAATAATTAAGTATTAGAATTATTGTTGTTTTGTTTGTATTACACATGCATTTTCCAGCACCTCATCATAATTTTGATAAATTACTGACAGCTCTAATTAGAAGACTAAAACTGTACAGTCCAAATGCCTCCAAAGATTTAGGCACATTTTAAACAGGACAAATAGGATGGATAGCATAGCTTTACATTAAACTTACCTTATGCCTTTCTGCAAAACTGAACAGATATTAGTGGTAACAATTATTACAATTATTTACAATTTATAAAAAGCTTTTAAAATATTCTAGTGATGATTTCACATTTTTAGGCTGCTACTTCTATATGTATTTCTGTTGTCCTTTATTCTAAGTGACCTCACCACCACGTTCACTTCTTTTATTTGGGAAACTTGAAGGCCATTCTTTAACTGGTAGAAAAGATGGAAGGGTGCTTAGTACAAGGCAGGCAATGTACCACGTGCCTCACATCTTCACTGCTACTGGCAACACCACCAGGATTTATTCTCTAAGTTCTATGGGACCTGCTTTCACTGGAAGTAATTCTCAGTGTGCCCTGTCAAACCAAAACGTGATTGGAGCACTTCACAAATCAGCACCTTACCAATAAAATGTCTGCAGTACTGAAAAATGCCATATTTGAACACTTATCCTGGTTTAGAACTACCAACATGATCATTCCCATTGTTGTTACAGCAATATCCAGAAAAAAACAACTCTGCTATGCTGCACATCTTACGGAACAGTAGCAGAGAAGGCACATTAAGCAAGGTTGCAGGCTAAGATATATTGCATATATCTTGTGTATACCTATATGAATATAATCAGGAGCATGTGTGTGTGTATGTCCATACATATTTATTTTCCATACCATTAAAACAAAACTTCTGGTATTAGGAAGTGCAACAATAGAGTTTTAATTACTGTACCAGAGGCATGGTTTTTAAACTACAGACATCTGCTAAAAACACCAAAGGGACAATTATTATTAAGTCATTCCCTGAAGGAAAAAGGCTCGGGAAGTGACACTTTATGCCCATCTATGTCACCCCTGTCCCACTAACCTTCCCTCCCCACTGCTGAATTTCAGCCTACTTTGACATAAGGAAATGCTATCAAAGCTCTCACGCTTCCACATGAATTATCAATGGCAATTTACAGGGCAGAACTGTTCTGCAGGCAGAGCTCCAGTTTTGTCCATGCAAGAGGAAGCCACCAGATGGCCAGGCAGCACTTATTTATCTCAAATTTGCCACTGCACATTCCCTTTGTTTCCCACAGAAGGAAGGCAGTGGCAGGAGGCTGGGGGAACACTGGAAGAAGCTGTAATGTCCTGTGATGAATAAATGCTGGAAATAAGAAATTGAATTAACTTCATGCCAGAGACAGAGGAAAGGGGAGATGAGGAAGGAGATATGAAGCCACTATTATAAATTACATATCCACATGATCCAAGCTCATTAATTTTATTGTTCAATTTGTAAGTGAGCATATTGGCTTTTAAATGAAAGGAGACCCCTGCTCTCAACTACTGTGAGTCAATACTGAAAATACCACACTCTATTGCAGAGCTGCAACTCATTGTCTTGATCTTTGATCTGTGGTTTTCTAAAGTTTCTAAATTCTAAAATTTATTTATTTGTAAGTACAAGCTGAAGTATTTTAATTGTAAGATGATGAAGAGTATAACAAAACCTTTTTATTCCAAGTTTTTGGGACAATTTAAGAAAATCAGTCTTGCTACAAAGGAGCATCTAAGAACTTGGTACACTTACCCCATGTTTCTGAATGGCAACGTTTGTAAGATGTACAAACATGTTATCCAGTTCACTTGTGCTGGGTGTGTATTTCACTGTGCAAAACCGGCAAAACCCAAGCTTATACCTTCAATGCAAAAAGTCAATAAAATGTGTTAAATCCCCGTAAGAAACAAGGAAGTGAGCATCCTAGAATATCATTTACAGGTTAAACTTCTTTGTGCAACATGCACAACATTATTTTGACTACATCAAACATTATCTCTGAACAAAATAAAAATATATGCAACCTCACATGTAACATCTCAGTGGACGATACGTAGACACCAAAACATAGAGACGAAGATCAAATTTCTTTCCACCAATCAGTAAGGGATTGTTGATGTAGAGTGAAATCACATAGGCTTCTTTGGAAGACTGAGACACAAACCTGAAAAACACAAATCATGTCTCACAATATAATGTTTGCAACAGTACGATCCCTGAAGTCTTTCACTTCCTTGGAAGTGTTCTGTAAATTTTGAGTTGTGTGAAATCTTGCATCTTTTGCCAAGACAATGTATAAAATTGTGGTGGTTAATAATACACACTTGGCATCAGACATTATATACCAAAAAAAAGGTGAAAATACTATATAGATGACCAAGATCAATTACCCATTTCAACTCAAGCAGTAGCTGAGCAAGCCGTTCAGAATGCAGCCCTACAAGCCAGCCTTTCTTCCTTGAAGAGAATGTAGATCTGGGCAACGTTCAGACAAGAAAAAAGGACAGAGTGCATTACCTTCATTATTCAAGGTCTTGTACTACTGGAATATTTGCATTTGTGCTTGGTGTGCAATTGCAAACTGCTGTGAAAAGTTAATATAACTTTCAGATTGTGACATTCTTCAGATTCCAAGTCAAATGGGGGGAAAATACTCAAGAGATATTCAACCAGTCACTTCATCACAGGAAAAACCTTAGCATTAGTTGTGTGATCAAAACTTCTAGTCAGAGAAAAACATCTGTTTCATCCGTTTGGAAGGAGATTATCAACATGATATGTATTAATTATTTTGTATTTCAAAAGGAAAATGCATTTATTTCATAGAAATGCGTTCTTCCTTTGTACTAATTTAGGAAGTGATTTAATATATATTAAACAATTATTGAAATTGCTGAGGGGAAGATTTTTCTCTTGCTTCCTGTTATTTAGTACTGTGAAGCAGGACAATTTCTTTCTGTGCAAGTTTTTCCCCAGCAACACTGAAGGCACTTTTATAAAGAATATTAATTGAACAGGTCTGTGTACCTTCTCATACCAAAACAAGTTGTATGATAAGCTGTTGAAGGAGGAAGTGAGATAATAACTGAGATTAAATGCAAACCTAACTATAAAATGACAAAGTAATAATAATAATAATGGAATACTTTTCCCATGCATCAACCAATCAGCATGTTGATGTAGTCAATTCACCTAATTACAGAAAGTACAATAAAGCATTAGGTTTTAAGAACTTACGACGATGTTTTGCTGTCTCGAGACCATTTTTTAATTTGTGAGAGCTTATTGATTAGAAATATTCCTTTTCCTTGAGCTTTGCCACAAGGTTTCATAATCCATGTACTGGAAGGATTCTTTCTAAATTCTTCAACAAAGAGATTATAATCGGCAGGAAGCATAAAAGTCACAGGAACAAAATCTGAGTAAAAGGGAAAAAAAAGGTGCATAATTAAAGACACTCTATCTGATAAGGCTCTTGACACATTAGACTGAAAAAGAAAAGTTCTGTATTTTCAGTTTTCCAGTTTGGCATGATCTCCTTCCATCTTCATTAAGACTCATGTTGTTTTTTATCTCATTTATATTCTAGTTTTTACTTAAACAATTGCAAAATGTTGCATAATGCTAACTTCATAGCAATAGGTTCTGATTCATGTGAATAGATTTTCTTCTTTCATTTATATGCTGTGCAATTAGAGTATTAGATACCATTCCAACTAAAAAATCAAATTTTCTCAGTTTCCTAGATCAACTCTCACCATTCCTTATCATGCTCTGTGCAAGCAAAAATACCCTTTGGATGTGTAATTTTTATTTCCATGTAACTACCATTATTCTTATTTATTATATCTTATTCGGAATTCCTATTATTCTTCTTTGATCCCACGCTCCTATGATTACTGAAACCTAAAGAAAAGCATTTTTCACTTTTTGCTATTAAATTATCTTCACTTCCATCCTTACAGAACTGTTTTCTTACATGGATGAAGTGTTTTCATTTCACTTTTCTAGGATGTAATTCAACTCCCCATATCCCCATTCTGTTTCACCTCAATGCTTTCTGACCTTCAAACCAACTCTATTTTCCTCATTCCTGATTTTTGTTGGTTTAGTTTTGAAGTTTGGGTTTCTTAGGTGTTTTTTTTTTGTCTGGCTTGCTTTTTATTTTATTTCCTAGCAGTCATTATTATCTCCCCAGCTTCTCCCAGATTTCTCCTCTGGAGCATTTGTTCATTCAGTTCTGTCCAGAGCCTTTCTGCAAGAAGTTTATTTTAGTTTTTGTTCCAGTGTAAGATTTTCAGATAAGGGATTTTTAATTCTGAATTAAAGAAATTGCAACCCTCTCCTACATGAAGCAGCAGAGCCCTTTGGTTTTGTCACTAATTTAATTGCAAAGTATCTTAAATCCACAGTTTTCTCCAAAATTCTCTCCACAATAATTTTAAGAAACCCCAAATGAATCAAACCCAAGAGAGGAACAGAGCACTTCAAGGTAGCCACTTTAATGTCATAACACTCCAGAGGTTCACTGCCCCATGCACAAAAAAGCTGGTTCAATTCCAGTTATTGACTACCTAAGAAAAAAGCTGAATACTGATAATAAGAACAACATACCCAAATAAATGTATTTCCCATTTTCATCCTTTTCTGCAAGAGGACTTCCTTCTTTCTCAAGTTCTTTTCTGTATCTCTTGATATTCTTTACCATCAAATCTTTTCTGGTCAGTTCATAGTGGTTTGGGAAATGATTGACAATTTGGTCATCAGAGAGGCGGTAACCGGTTTCCACACTGAACACATTTCTGATTGTTTGGACACTCATCCTGAAAGCAGACAGACACCAAATGATTCCTCTCAAGAAACACACTTCAGAAGGACAAATGAGAGATCTTTTCACTCCAATTTCTTCATCTTCTCTCTCTCTCATTTTTCTTTATATTTAATATTTTGCTGCAGTGACAATCCAACATATCCTGAAATTCTATTAACAAAGCAAATGAAATCTTGCTGAAGGTTCAATCAGTCCCTCTACTACTGCTGCAATTGGTGCAGGAAGTGAGGACGGGAAGATAACAAATGGGTCCTACAGGATTCTGGCAGGTTGATAGTCAGGTCAATACCCATCAGAGCCTAAAAATAACTGAAGTGCACCCAAATGCTACAGTATCCTCTTTCTAAATCTGCTGAAACTCATACTCTTCAAATTCACCTTTCGTCTTCAAAAAAGCCACAAACCCAACCTCCTACTGACTACCTTGCTACTTGGATTACAAAGGAATTCAAACATGAGACTTGAAAACTGGTTGAGAGATCTTGCTAAAAACACCTGTGATGTTTAATTATATACCAGATGAAAGTGCTGCAGTGAGGGAGTCATAAAATTAGTTACCAACTATATTTTTCACAGAAGAGCAGGGACAGAGATGCAAAGAATTTTCCGTATTAGATGTCTCAATGTGAAAATTCAAGAATATTCCCTGAATGCCAACAATCTCCTATATTATCACTTCAGGAAGAAAAAAAACAACTAACCCAAAACAATATAACATAGCAATTTCCATGAGTGTTTCCCCACTCTCCTAACTGCATTCCAAAAGCATGAGCAGATTATTAGACTCCTGCCCATTTAAATAGGTGGTTCACCTATTTAAAGAGTACATCTGGCAGCACAAACTGCCATTCTGTTGTATTTGAAAGGAAAAATATAAATTGTTTGGTTTATTTAAAGACTACTGTTTCTGTCAGTTAACAGAATACTGCATTCTAGGACAGCATTTTATGGTTTTATATTAGACAAACACCAAATGAGAAGATTATTTACTCTCCTCCTTTTACCACAATCTTGATCTAATTTCACATTCACTCTCAGTATTGAAATGTTGAATAATTAGCCTGAATATAAATCATTATCATGAAGAGAAGGAAAGTACAGTTTATTACAAAAGTCTGGACTCTGGTAACAGGACAAGCCTCCATTACATTGATAAAAATAATCGGTAATTGTAGTGTACTTACCAATAAAAATTCCAGTCTTCATTTTCTGCCACCTGAATCCATCCTCTTTTTTCAAAGTTGTTTATTAGAACAGATTTTTCTATGTCAGTTACCCACTTTACTTTTCCTGCCATTATCCTAAAGCGGAATCAGCCTGTTCATAAAGAAAAGTTTAAAGTTGAAAATAGGGGAGGATACCAGGAAGTCAAGGCAGAAGAAAAGCGGCACCTAGAAAACACTTTCACATAAGTATATTAATTTAAAAATCAAGGAAAATAACATCTAGGCTCAGACTGCAACCCTACATTTCTCAGCTGGATGGCTGCACACAAGAACATTGGTTACAGGGACTTTTCACACTCCCCACTTTTTATAAATTGGTACACAACATCTGTCTTCCCCTAAATATACTACTGTCAGAACCTCCTATTCTACACTGGGCAATGTTTGAAGAACCAAGAGTGGAGCACAGACATTTTATTGTTTCTGACTTCTGAACATAAAGTTTTGCTTTGTTTTGAAACAGGAAAAGTTCATGTGGATCACTTGGTGACTGTAGAATAAAAAAACATGATTCCAAGAGAAATCCCTTACATGCTCTATCAACAATCAAGGGAGAGAACTAAAGTTACTGACCTTGCAACTGACACCATTAAACCTTTACAGGAGGATTTCCCCAAACCTCAGGTTGTTAGAAGAGTGCTTACAAACTTCAAATTTCAGCTCCTGACACCAGATGTCACTTTCTACATTACATATTTCACTTGCCCAGGTCAGCCTTTTGTTAGGATCACTTGACCATTTTGGTAGGAAGGGACCTGAGCAAGTCCCTTGGTCCAGCCTCCTGCTCTGTGCAGGGTTAGTTATGAGGTCTGGACAGTTTGCTCAGAGCTTTACCCATCTGTTCTGAAAAGCCCCAAAGGCAGAGATAGCACAGCTTCTCTGGGTATCTCATCTCACAACCTGACTGACCTAATGGGGGTGGGGGTAGGAGGTGGTTCTCCCTCTATTTTGATTATTTTCCCTACATTTGTTATTATTACTTACTCTCCCAAGAACAAAACTCACCATGCAAAGGAGTGGGAGAGAGCTGGGTTATTACACAACACCATCTGCTGCCCCTTCTACATAAAATTTAAAAGTAAAACATAAAATCGCCTTTCCTAAATGTAGTACTGTAATTAATGAATGTAGTTAATGCAATTTCTGCAAGTAATGCGTTGGAATTCAAGGGGTCTTCACTTTCCAGGAGTAGATACAGAGATGCACATTTGCCACCAAGCTCAGGCCTCTATTTTTCTTTGTGGGAGGTATAACTCATATAATCCCACATAGACTATTTATCCTGTCAAATCCTGCAAGGCAGAAATGTTTAGTAATAAACTTCAATTTAAAAAAGTTTAAGACACACTTATTTTTATTCATGTTGGTAAACCAATCTAAAATCAAGCTTAGATAGAAAAGAATATACGAAGGCTCAGGGTCTGTCTTCTTGTATGTGCTTTTATACAACATCTAGTTCTACAAGGGCATGATCTTTCTCTGGGCCTTCCAGATATTACCAGAACAAAAGTAAATGAAACAATTAATTTACTTGAAGTTTGTATGACTCACCGTCAGTGACTCACTAATACCACACACCACCTTGCTGTGGTTTTAAAAGCTCAGGGATTAGTCTGCTTGCAATTGTCCCTTCAAAAGGAAATGCATTAAAGACTACAATGGTATTAACCAACCACAACGTAAACTTTTCAAAAGGCTTTAAATCAACGTTCTTCACATCTCCAAGCCACCCCATGAGGTTCACCAAAATTCAACCCCAACATTATAACCTTTTTTGTGACTCCTCGACCAATTCACATGCAGAAAGGTGAGCTAAAATTAAACCAAAGCTAAACACTGGAGATAGCATCTCCCAGAAATCAAAACAAAAAATTACACGAGTGCAATTCTTTTCTTGTTTTGGCAACCTGAGGTTTTACAGATCCCTTCTGCTACAGGAGGACTGAAAGGATAGCAATACAACAGCAGACTGAAAATTCCTCCTTGGTTTCTGCAGAGTTTGATCAATCTCAGATGATGTTTAAGTGACCTGTAAAGAAAATCTTCCAATTTTGTATAAATTGACTACCGAAACCCACAAACTAGAATGCACAAAAAATAATAAGATTTTAATAAAATGTAGTTTTCTACAGGAATCCTCTAATCTGCAGAAAAGCATTCTAGATAATCCGATGAGATTGCACAAGACAGCATCAGCATGTTGATGTAGTCAAGCTGAGATCCTTACCTTCACAAAACATCACAGAAGAGCTGCATAACACAGCCCTAACCTGCATATTTGTAGTAAGTCAAATCCTTCACAGAACACCAGAGCTCCTGCTCAAGAGACAGTAGATGTGTGGTGACACAGGCTCAACAGGCCTGCCACTTCTCCAAAACACTGCCTTTCCTGCCCAGACTGCTCCCAGGGTCAGCAGGGAAGCCTGGCAGCAGCCTAACCCCAAGGTGAGACCTCTTGCCCTGGCACAAATTGATGAACTGAGACCCAAAAGCAGCCTGGTTGGCATCACCACCGCTACAAGAAGCCAGCGGTGCTGACGGCAGTTTTTTCACACCGCAAGATACGGGTGAAGCTGTGCCTGCAGCACCCAACCGAGCAACCTCCATTTCCTTCTAACTGTACAAAATGTAACTGTGCTTCATTATTAAGTTTACTACTGGAAAATCCAGTTTGGCTGCGCCATCAGAGGCCAGGAGGGCCTGCTGCGAGATTCCCAAAGAGTGAGGGAGGAGAAGGAGCCCAAGACTGAGAGAGACACATGGCTGCGTGTGCTTGGCGGTGGGGGCTGTTCGGGG
>VZRX01018052.1:197405-214750 GCA_013398075.1 Notiomystis cincta | reverse complement strand
GAGGTGAGCGGCGGGGTCCCGGCGGGACACGGGCGGCGCGGCGGCGCCTTTCCGTAGAGGGAGCGGGGGGAACCCGGCCGGGCTCGCCGAGCAGATCCGGACTGCTCTCCCGGGGCGCTGCAGAGTGCCGAGGGCTGCTGGCGGTGCCGGGATCCGCCGTCTCACCTGCGCGCCCGGCCCCGCGGCGTGTCCCGGGACGTTTCACGGGCAGCAGCTCCGCCGACGCCGCAGCGTCTTCGGCTTCGGGAGGCGGGATCGATGGCCTGTGACAAACGCGGCGGGCGGGGGTGAACGCCCGGAGCGGAGCGAGCGGCCGGAGCTGCCGTGCCCGCAGGCAGGGGAGTGTCCTGTCCCGGCTGCTCAGCCCCGGCAGGGACCTGTTCCCTTCCGAAGGATGCTGCGAGCACCCGTGCGCTTTAGACTCAACTACGGTGTTCTAAACAAATGAGGAGCGGAGTGCGTGTACTTTCACTCTTAGCAAAGCAGGAAATAAGCCCTCAAAATAAGTCCAAGATATGTAGCAAAATATGCCAGAGTTAAACATATAAAAAGTTCCCGAATAAGTCGTTTACTATATCTGTGTACATTTACAACGATGCTGTTGATAACAGGAATGATCCGCAGCAGCAGAGATGGAAATCTGCACAACAGTGTATACTCAGTAACGTTTAAGTCATTTCACAAGGAATGATTTCAGCAGCGTGGTGAGTTCTGTGATCAAACAGAGGTTTAATTCGAGCTGTTTAAATGGAAAATACTAGCCTGAGATCACTTCTCAAGGCTGAGCAGAAAGACCTGTATAACAAGAAGACAGAGTAGACTCCATTGTCATTTTCTGTCATGGGTACATGGACAAAGTTATTTTGACTTAAAGTAATGTGGACACATTAATTTTTTTTTTTTTTCATTTAATGCATGTCAGTTGAATGAGAGTTAGCACCGAGTATAACGAAGAAGAAAATCAGTGTTTATGCAGGTGTTTGATATCTTCTGATGTCAAAATATCATTTCTGTAGAGACACAATCTCTCTGAAAGAAGAAATGTAACAAAATTGCATGCTTCGCCTGTTCGGTAGGTGTCTGTGGTAGTTCTTTTTAATGATTTCTGTATCAATGGGCCACTGACCATAAGTCAATTTAGAGCAGACTGAAAAAAACCTGAACGCACTCTGCTGCTGCAGGGTAACAGCCCGCTGGGCAAAACAAGAGCTGGTGGGAGTAGAATAGGAACTGTGAGCTTGACCCAATACAGGAAATCTAACTAAAACTGCGAACAGTGTGGCATTTTAATTCTCTATACTGATGGGCAGAACAAGGACAGCATTAATACTGAGGTAGCTTTGAGTTCTTAGTCTTACAGTCACACTGTTCTTGCATCTCAACAGTCTCTCTTACCTTCCCGTTGTGGCAGCAGTAACTGGGATTCCAGAGGCACCTCTAGGGATGACCACCAAAGGTCATAGAAGATGATGATGGGTTTTTTGACCATAAATCCAATAAAGTGTCCCTAAATGGGACAGGCTGGAGGTGCAAGGTGACAGTGTGGGTGCTGTGCTGCACAGTGCTAAGGGGACCAGGTGAGGGAAAATGCAGCCCATAGCTCTCCCAAGTGTGCCAGCTTTTTAATAACATGAGTTATCAGTTTTCAATTAAAAATGTCAGTTGAAGCTCGGTATCTGCCTCAGTGTTTTTATAGGTTATGACCTTGGTGACCAGCATCCTTGAATTCTACATTTAATATTAAGGCATGAGTCCCATAATCTGCCTGCTGAGGATGCCAGCAGGTTCCCTGCAGGTACTTCACTCTCCAGATCCTCCAAGTGGTGGGGTTCAACCAAGCTGGTTGAAAGAGGTCTCTTAAGTACATCAGATTTTAATTTTTCTTTCAATTTGATTGAACGTTTCCTAAAATGAAAGATTAAAATTTTACTGTGTAACTGTATTAATAATTATGAACATTGCACAAACATTTCTGAACAGAAATTACAACTTTTCTTTTTGCATAATTTATTTTATTTAAAAAATAAAAATATCTAAGACACAAAATTTTCAAATAGATGTGAACAAAGAAACATTTTTCCATGCATAGATTATTGAACTATATATGTTGTCATACTTAACTCCTGCAACTTGGCCATGCAGTTCACTAATCAATTTAAAGCAAATTCTTATTTATTGTATAAGAATCTTGACCTTTTGACAAGACAGAGAAGTACAAAGGGCAGAAGATGTTTTGAAAAGGAAATGTAAATGTTATCTAAAGCTTAATTCCTTATAAACAAGTAGAGTAAAGGCGGTATCCCTGAGATAGGTGGTGCTGTCACAAAAAAGAAACCAGAGTCTGGCAGAGTGTGTGTGTGGTTTTGGTTTTTTTTAAATAGAAATAGTTTCACTGTGGTATCAATATATTCTTCTCTTCAATGTTTTTAGTTCTTCCTGTGAAACCTCTTGAGAACTGAATGTATTCATTTCGATAAAAGCAGACACCCCTTGTTTCAGTTTAGAAGCCATTGAAATAGGTTTGTGAGCACTGAAGGAATCAGGAGATTCTAAGGAAAATGATACTTTATAGGCTTATCAAATGATGGCTTTTTAATGCAGACCTAACTGTGCTGTCTACTTTATAAGGTAGAAATCCCTAGTTCTCTACAGGTTCAGTCTCTGTCGCAGTAAGGACTGGTGCTCTCTAAGTGCTCTAACAAACAACACACAAATGCTGATGATACATAAAAATCTTGAGGTTCTTGAAGTCTTGACTCAATCAGAGACCCCAAAACATTTTCAGCAGAGACTGAAATACAAAATATCTGTGTGCGCTCTTTGCTTTAAAAGATTTCTTCCATTTAAAGTCTGCTGTATGCATTTCTTTTGCTACAGAGGTTACAGAACTTGCTTAAGGAACATATTTTTTATGTTTAAATATAATCAAATTGTTAATTCCTATCCTGTTTTGAGGTAAGAGAACCTCTGTTAAATTCCCAGTGAAGGTGTGTTATCATATTAACTTACTGAGCATAAAAACGTAAATGAAGTAAAATATAAGAAGCAGAGTGTGTATTTTTCAGATCTACAAAGTATCCTTTAATAGCTGTTTGAAGCAGTATTAAGAAGTGTTTTGTGTAAACAGTCTCCAAGGTCACTGATGTTAAGCTGACTGAGAACATGGTAGGAGACAAAGAATTAATTTATCTTTGCTCCTTGACCTGATACTGATTTAAGAGTTCATCCCTAGGTTAACTAGCCTGCACAAAGTGGGTAATGACTTAACCTCTCATCTCTCTAAGGAAAACTCATGTTGCTGATGGTTACCTTGCAACACTTTGCCATGAGCTGTGGTGGTTCCAAAGGCAGGTGTCCCTCTGAGGGAAGGGGCAGGGATCTCCTGGTGCTGTGGCTCGCAGCATCTGACCTGCAAGGGAGGAGGGGCAGAAGTCGAGGGCAACTGCTGCTCATTGACAGAGGTCATAGGAGAGCCTAAAGAAAACCAACCAAACAAAAAAAGCTTGAGATTTTAAAGAGTGTATCTGTCCTGTGTGCCCAATATTCCTGCTTCTCTGCAACCTTAACTAGCTCTTAATCTTTGGTCATTATGTCAGACTTGTCCTTGTAAAATAGCACAGAGATTTGTGCTCACAGCAGTGAGGATGATGTCATGTTTTCAAAGAGGTAGCTATGGATTAGAGATATATATGCAAACAGCCAAGCCTCTATTTGTTTTTCATTTAAATTTAGTTTGCATGGGCAGCTGGTAGAATCTGAAACAGTTTGAGATAGGCTTTGATACTGTGGGGGTAAAGGATGAGGGCCCTGTCTGTCAATCCATATTTATGTAGGCAGGTGCTGGGAATTTTGAGCCTGAATGCTGGAATTAGATTATCAATAGTGGTTTTCTGTTTTCATAACCAGTTTTAAAACATAATAAATCTTATAGTTATTATTTGTAGCCTGACTGTATCACATCTGCATAAAATATGCAAGATTGTAGGCATAAGACATAAAGTGCACATAAACATTGATAAGTTGTAAAATATGTAAGGATGAATGCGTTCAGTGCATTATACTGAAGTATCATTGTACCTGTCTTAAAATCTGTTAACACAGCAAATCTAATTGAACTGACTACAAGTCAATTTCAGATCCTTTTGTTTTCCCAACTAACCTGCTGGCTTGCCTGGTTTAGCAACGTTCCGTTTTCAAGATTTTCTGTTCTCTTTCGCTAGATTAAAAAACACCCTCACAAGTAAAACCAACCTGACAATGCAAAGTAAAGACAGTGTCAACACAGTGTTTCTACTGAAGATGCTTCATTATTCAATCATAATTGTGTTCATAAATCGCCATAATTTCCATCATATGATTAGGCTGGTTTTTTAAAATTTGGATCTGGGCCTCTTTTCATCAGAACATTAAGTATGTATTTGACTCAAAATACATTATTTATTCTGCTGAAGGCATTTCACCATTGAAATGAAGCTTTAAACATGTTCAGTCAAAGCTTTACAGGGAAGCTCGAGCTTTTTGATCTGGTTGCTTATTTGGAAATGATCTCTGTTGCTGGCATGGGGTCCTGCCAATGCCTCCTTAGAGGTCTTGTGAGGTGGTCATTTACTCTCTGAATCACAAGCAATTACTCACAAACACATACAACCCTTGGGTTTCTGTAAACCAAAATCAGTTTGCCTTTTCTTCCTGTATAAATGAGAGAAAGAAGGGAAGGGGGAGATGAGTGGTAGAAGATGAATACTTCCTGCTGTGGAGAGCCAGAAGGGCCTGTGGAGTGTGATGTGTGCTCCTCTTGATCAGCTCTGCACAGATCCAGACCTGAGGAACAGAACAGGTCCATATTAATATAGTTTTTATGTGCATTTCTGTGTTACATCTATACACCCAGATTTAAAAAATGACGACAGAAATCAGTAAATGGCCTCAAGACAGATAATTCTCAAGAAGATAACTGCTTAGCTTTGCTTTGAAACTAAATTAGACTCATCCTGTACACCTTCAGGACAGTGGCCCTCCCAGACTGTCTTTGCTTTAGCACTGCTCATCCTGTAAACTCATTTAACACACCTGGATGGGCCTTGCATTTAGACAGCTTGGTGGGCAAAGCCAACACACATGGCTGCAGCTGAGCTGTGGAGAGCATGACCCAACAACTCTTTTTTAGCCTGTGGGAGGAAGGTATTATCATGGCAACAGATGTGAGGTAGCATATGTTGCACTTTGGGCTTGTGTTGTGGTATTGTATGGTTTGTTTACATGTCTGAGCTGTACTGCCTTGACTTATTATAGACCTTTTTCAGGACGCAGTTTTCATCTCACACAGATATAGACATTTCTGTTGTATGGCCCCGTGAATGTGAAACTAGCTTGGAGTCTAGAAATGAAGAAAAAGAAAAAAAAGAGAAAAAGAAAATACCTTTTTTTAGTATTTTTTCCCCTCACTATGTCATTGTGAAAGCTAAAAATAGTAATACACGTGCAGGAGACAGCTGACCTTTTATGCTTGGTCTTACTAAATTTTATCCACTATAGTACTTGTTTTACTAGCTAAGTTTTAGCAACTTTCTAAGCTGTGAAGAAACACAATTAATACATTTCCATTGGTACCCACAGGCTACAGGATCACACCACTACATCTCTAGGTGTTTAGTTTGTATGTGTGAGTCAAACAGTTGTGTTGTTAAACCTCTAAAAGTCCAACACTGCATGTTTTGACTGTTTCTCTATGCAGCCTACTGAGATTAACTGCATTCAGAGAACTGACACATTAAATGTCCAAGGGGGTATTTCAGTATCCCTGGGATCCTCCAAACCTTGCTCTGCCATTCTCAGTCTCTCATTCATGGATCTACAGGATGCCTCAGAGCTCCTGCCTGAGCTCTGGTGGAGTTCTCAAACCGGGAGCTGCCCTGGGTCAGCAGTCTGTGCTGCAGTAGCGTCACATTGGACCTTGCACCAAAAAGGGACAGGGATGCACTTGTGGGAATGTGATCAACCCTTGGCCACCACTACACCCAGGAACCCACTGGTCTAGATGTTGCTCTGGGAAATGGAAGATCCACTGAAGTATCTGCTGCAGTGAATATGGATTGATTTAATGTAATACAGCTTCACTCTGGTGTCTATATGAAGCCTTGGCACCTGACTCAGAGCTACAGAGTCCTTGGGGTGACTGGGTATCTGGAAATCAGGTATGGTACTGGAATGCACAGAGTTCCTCTATAGACATCACCCTTTATTTTCTTGAATTTATTTTGGATGAAAGAGAGACACACAGCAATACATTAAGGAAGCATTTAAAATGGGACAGAGCATCTTTTGAAGCAAATATAGCACCTAAAACTATTGTCTCTTTTAAAAAAGAAGTTATCTGGATTAAAAGAGCCTTTTAACTCACCTGTAAAATATGTTCAGATAGGTGCTCCCTTGGAAGGAAGGGTGTGGTATTTCCCCTCAGAAAGGGGGTTGGGTCACACAACTCCCCTCATAGTTGGTGCAGTAAAATTCGGAAGACCTGATCACAGCTTCTCTTTGTCACTTCTAAACTACTTTCAGAACTCTGGATATATTTAAAATCCTATATTCTAAACTTTTTTGTAAGTAAAGCAGAAATGCTACAAATAGAAGGACAAAAACCAGAAGATGAAACTACAAACTGTATAACACAGTTATAATATATAATATCTGCCAGCTGGCACTAGTCTGCAGCATGCTTTTCTCCAGCCACATTAAACACCACTAAGAGGATCCTATGCTTCCATAAAACTAGTATATTTTAATTTATTTAGTATCACACTTTTGTGAGTGTGCTTATGAAGTAATATATACAGATTAGTTATGAATAATTTTGCTTTGCAGAAAAATGTAAACGGTATCTAAATATTGAAAGAAGATCACAAAGCCCCTAACCTCATCTCAAGTGTAAAATTCAAGGTTTTTACAAGACTGCAGCAATGTGGCAAACCAAATTCATACCAAGTGGCATTATGACATTACTTTTTGCTTGGCTTAGTTTAATTTCAGAGAATATTTTATTTGGGTTTTGTTCATTTGACCTGCTGAGAGTGTGTTTAAAATGAGAAAGAAATTCAGCCAGCAGAACTCCCCTTTGTTGCTGTCCAGGATCACTCCATCAACAAAAGGGATCAGTTTTTTAATCATGGAGCCAGGAAGCAAAGAAACCATAAAAAAGCTGGCCAAAACCAATGCCAGATAAAACCAGAGCATCTCCAGAAGGTTGTAATTAAGTTCCTCATCAGGCAGAGCCTTCCATTGCAGCAAATATCCAAGGGCGTGTGTAGTTTGGAATAATCCCCAGGCACAGCTCTGATGTTGTTTCCCTTGATAAACCAAATAAAACAATCCTAATGACTACAAAAACATCAGCTCTGCTGTCCCAAACACTGCTTTCTGTGTTTTCCAGATGCTTGCAATATATTAGACAGAAGCCACGTGTGCTAAAACCTGTTAAATTTTGCCACTGATTTTGTGGTACTGGTTGTGAATAACTTTCCCATTGTATGAGTAGGCAGCTCCACTGATTCTATTGGTTCCTAGTGTCTGCTCTTCCATGTGGAAAGCTAATGGGTTTAAATCTTTCTTATATTCTATTTCTGTGGTGAGTTGCTTGTGATTTCTATGGTGGTGGCCTCCAGCTGAAGAACGTGTGTAAACTTGGACCTGAATAGAATTAGGAAAACCTGTTCAAGTTTGGTTTAGGTACTTTGCTGCCTGGGGATCTCCTTGGGTTTGAGTGATTTAATGCCAGGCAGGTTGTTGCAAACAATGTAGGAAAGCATCTTGTACTAAGTGAAACTACTGAGAAACTATACTCGTCTACACTAGTTATATTTATCAAGAGTTTCCAATTTCTGGATTGTTTTGAGCCAATATAAAGTAGCAGCCACCTAAATGCTGCATGTTTGAATTGCTGGACATCTGCTGGGTCACTGAAACTTTCCTTTGACTACTCTTAAAATAGTTATCTTAGCAACACTCATGTTCTGACTGGAGAAGTAAAAAGAGTAAGTTTAAGAGCACTTTAAACAATTTCCATCTGAACTGAAAAGACCTTGCATTACATGAAGCCGTGAGGTTGTCTTTCATGACTTGTTGCAGAGTACAATGTCTCAAATCAGGAGAAACTCCAGGCACTTTGTCTTCTCAAGCTACACCAATGGAGCACCAGAAGAGGAAACCTACAGTAACCTCCAAACAATTCCACACACCACAGAGCAAATGGAGTTTGATATCAGGTATCACACTACATTAATACTCTTTCTGTCCTCCCCAAGTACAAAGTACCAGACTTTCCAGAAAACTGCTAAGCCAAATAATCATAGTTCATACTACTGGAAATGGCATAGATGTGAGTGTAGATAAACTGTAGTGCTTAACACTGACCGTGCAAGATTACACTGCACTAAATGCCTGTAAGTTTTTATCTTGCACAGTGGCACAGATGTGGCTCTTCATTAGAGACCCACCTGTTACAGCAGGCAGCTGAAGAAGCCATTTTTATATAATTCTCCTGGCGCCACTTACAACAAACTAGTAGTGCTGCCTTGGTTTTTTCTTAATCCCATGCATACATTTTTTCCAGTACAAGAGTCAGGGGTTGCCTATCTCCCCCATCTGTGAAAATTCCTTTCTGTGGTTTTTCTGTTTTTTGTTTTTTTTTTGTGGTGGACTGACCAACCAAGCCCAACGGGTTTTTTTGAGCAGACTCTAGAATTAAGCTCTTGAGCCCACTTACTATTCAGTAGATCTCATAAACAGATCTCAGTAGAAATGCAAATTAAAATAAAAACGTATATTCATATTATTTGTCTACCAGAAAAAACCCACGTGTCTAAGAGAAGCTAAATCTAATTGGAAAGCATAACCAGTTTTTAGCATCAACATGTGGCACAGATGTTGTTCAAGTTTCTGTATGTCCCAGGACCTCCCTAAAAGCCTTAAGGTTTTGGTTAGTTCCTATCTGGACACCACCCAGTAGCTGGAGACCCACACTATACAGTGGAACTCATTGCAGTAAATCTGTTAGATGACAAAGCCAACATTCTTGTAAGGTGAAATATTTTGAAAGGTTTGAAGTGAAGGCTGTTTCAATATTTGACTTGGGAGGGGGGGGAAGGGAGGGCGATAACCAAAAAACCCAAACCAGAATCCCATTGTCTTGTATAAAGAAATTACACACCTAAAAAATCAACATGTTTTTTCAAAAGTGCCAAATATGCAGCTTCTTACGAAAACATCAGAACGCTTCATGTATGGGCATAAAATATTTAATCAATAAACTCATAAATAATGGGAAACAAACTTCCTATAAAACTTCACTTTTACATGCCCAGTGTAGTCCAAGTGTTGGGGCAATATCAGTTCCTGACATTTGCAGAGTGCTTTTAAAGAATTGCTGTTGCAGGGTTCTCTAACGTGCACATCCTGACTGCCTTGCAGCTCAGCTATTCAGGTTGGCCATCAGCTGGCTCTGATCGGGGATGAATTTAACAGGAGGTACCACAGGACATTAGAAGAAACTCTGCTTCAGCTGGCACAAGTGTAAGTTACCTTATTGGCAGATCCTTTTAAAAATCATGTTAGATAAACAAGGACGCTTCTGTACACAAAATAAAAAAAAAGTCATTGCTACTACTGCTGCCTCATATGGAACCTAGAAAAGCAAAGCAGCTTGTTTTACAAGGAAAAACTTTGTAATAATGTAAATTGTTTCTACAGACAACAGCCATTTAAAGTCAAAAGACTTAAATAGTGTCTTGCTATTTCAAATTCCTCAGAGGCACAGTAGCTTTAGACACAATTTTAAGCACAACTGAGTGATGAGAGACTTGCAGCCCAGTGTGGGAGTAACATGTTACTGCATGTGCAATAACCTACCATGCACGTACAAGAAAACATGGCTGGACTAGTTTGAATGGCCTTTTATCTGCTGTGAGGTGAAGGGCTGTCCTGCAGAGTTATTAACTGACATGCAGCAGTGTCCTAACATGAGATACACAGCTGTGTCTAAACCCCCAGGTACTCCACCTTATTTCCTCCTTGCCTCAAAGAGGGGATGGTCACTCCTTGCAGACCTACCAGTATGCAGTTCAATTACAGCTATGTAACATAACATATAAATACACCTGTATATAACATATATATACACCTTCTACCTCAGCAAAGCTGGATTCACACTCCAGAGAGAGCCTGTGGCATTGCTGTGTCAGTCCTGTATTGCTGTCCTGTTTATCAGAGATAAACATCTCTCATTGGGTTATGCTCTTCTAGGTTTGAAACAACCACAAAGATTGTCACTTAATCACTTAATTCTGAAACTAAATTATCTTTAGATTTCAAAGATCTTCTTCTTAAATATTTTGAGAAATATACATGTACATATACACTTTCAGGAAAGAATATACTGAAGGTTTTTGTTTGGGTTTGGGTTTGGTTTTGTTTTGGTTGGTTGTTTTTTGTTTCCTTAACATGGATATTTTATTTGCCACTTTCTAGAATAAATTTTCTATCCTCATGCTTTCTTTGTTTTGTTTAAATCATCAGGGTTGCTATCAGTGTTTTCCAGACATGGAATGTTACTAAAAGTGTTATAAGAAGCTTTGGAAATGTTTTGAGCAGTAACTGGACAAAGTGGATCACTGGCTATGGAGGCTGGGTATGCTCTCTCCCTTTTCTTTCACCTTTTTGTTGGCAAGTAGGCAACAGGAACACCTGACTCCCTTGTAATGTCAGTAAGTGAAGCATATAATGTGGCTTCAGGCTGAGGTCTATCCCGTAGTTTGTTGGTGCCCCCTCAGTGCCCTGTTTTTTTCTGTTTAGGCTGAAATTTCTCATTTAAAGACAGAGGATGCTGCCCAAATCCCACACAACTCACAGGGCTCCATTCAGAGGGGAGGCATCTACCACTATCATATGCTGGAAGGGTCTCCCTGGGCAGATGAGCAGAGCTGCTGCCACTAGCACTTAGCCAGGGAAGTGAGGAGGATTCTTTAGTGGCTGGAGCCACCAGCAAAATTGACCCCCCCTGCATTTCTGCAGCAGAAGTGGATTGTGCTCTTGAGCTCACACTGACCTCCCACATGGGCGCTCTTTTAGTTTCCTTGCACCATCTTTTTGCTGCTTGTTATTTCTAATTCCCATCCCCTTTTTTCCCCACAGACTTGCAGGCTTCCTGTGAGATGCCTCTGCCAGAAGCTGGTGCCTGCAGCCTTGCTTGTTGCTGCCTTTTGGTGGGTCATGAATTATGGACTGTAAATACACAGAATTACAACAGGAGGTCATTGCTGGACACTGACCAACATCATTAACACCCCAGTGGTGGCAGCTGGTTTGTTTTTACAATTTACACTGATAAAAATCTCTTTAATATTTATAACCTAGGCTAGTGCTGGGTCACTGCTGTTTCATATCTTTTTTAAAGAAAAAACTTTTAAAATAAAGAGGTTGTTGCTGGATAACTGCCTGACCTGCTAGTTTTGAAGTGTGACTCTAGGCAATTAGAAAGTCTTTTTTGTGTTTATTTTAATGCAATATAAAGCGTCTATTTCCTATAATTGAGTTTGTTAAAGAGATTCTGGATGTGAGGAACACTGAAGGCATGCTGGCCATCCTTTAAATTTTAACACTGTAAAAACAATAGTAAAGATTAAAACCATGATACTTTTTAAAAATTAAATGGTTGCTTCAAACCTTTTGCAGTATTGTCTTCTTTGTTTTCCAAGACTCTGCTATCACACATTAATGGCAGTAATTTTGCCCCTTTTCAAAGTAAAACTATGAGCTACCCAGAACAAAGCCCCAGGAATTTGATGGATTCTGAGAATTTTCTCAAGAGGATGCATGTCTTTTTGCAAGGCACGTGCTTGGGAATAGAAGCCTGAGGGGAACATGAACACGACTCACTGGATATGGAGAGGGTCGAGGTGTCACCCTCCTGGGTTCCACGGGTGGCCATTAGGGCACAGCTGAGTTTTTCCTCTCTCAACGTCTCCCATTTGTGCCTGGTTATTCTCTCTAGATCTGAGTGCATCTTCTCTTTGCTGTTGAAGCTGGTTTTCAGTATCCAGCTATAGACTCTCTCAGTGAGAGAAAATGAAAGTGCAACTCTGTGGTTTGGGTATTCCCCTCAGCACAGGGGATGCCTGCTTCTTGCCCAGACAAGCAAATCCTACCCTTTGTGTATTTTTTAAACAGTAAAATACAATATTCAGTGGATTTGTGATCTAAGCACTCATCAGAGAAACTGGAGTTTAAAGTTCAAGTCTCTGCTTTAAATCAGACAAGGAATTTAAACCCCTGTTTAGTGAAGACAAATGCCAAATCAAGCCAAATTTAAGCAGGTTGAGGAACATGCTTCCTCTTTCTAATAAATGGTGCCTAAATCCCATTATGATCCTAACTCCCCATCTCAAAAAATGTATCTGGGAAAAAACAAAAATGAAGCTTCACTGGACGATTTCATTTGTCTGTTTCATGCAAAGGACTTTGAAATATCTTTGAATGACCTGAAATGTAGAGCACAAGGAAAGCATGCAAAGAAGGAATGTAAAGGGTGATGGCTCCAGCATATCCCAGAAATTCAAACAGCAGTAGTGTCACTTTTTTCCAAAATGCTCTCAAGCTGATGTGTCCTTCAGCAGTAGGTAGGCAAGTTTTTTCTAGAAAAGCACAGCTGGCACACCTGGAACTGTAGTCACAGAGAGGCCAGAAGTTGGCCCATATAGCCAAATAACAGACCAAAGTTTTATCAGTGAATTGACTGCTCTGTTCAGCTCCATAACAGCAGTGTGTGTTAAAGTTACTGTTTAGTAAAGGGTAAAATTTAACATCAGGAGAGTCTTAATGAACTATGCATGTGTAATAAGAGTGCCAGCTATGAAAAAATTGACTCTTCCCAGCTGAATCAGTTTAACACCACCAACAGTTATTTCTGGATAACCTTTGTGTGCAGAGGAGCAATGATGAAAGGAGACTCTTCACTGTCTGTTTCATCTAAGAGTTGTGTGGGGTGACTTTTTCCCACTCTTGTAATCCGTACTGTAAGACTTTGAATCACAAGAGAGGGGAATTTCATCATCCAGCATGTATGGAGCAAAACACAGTTTCAAGGAATACAAAGTTCAATCCCAGCAAAGAAATAAGTGAAACACAAAGCAAACAGCATCCAAAGCCACACCAATCAGGACTAACTGGAGTACTAGGGAGCAGTCAGTGCCAGGCTCCTCTTTCACCTGTGGAGCACAGTGAGTTAATCCTTTAGTCACAGCCCTGCAGTCTGACTCAGGAGACCCAATGTTAATTTTGGTTTTTTTTTCACTGCACATTTCCTCATATGTGACAGCATTTATGGCACTTGATTTTCTTCCACATCCTGTTTCTTCTTGTTCATAGGCGAAGGCGCCACACTGGTTTCTCACATCTCAAACATTCAGTTCCCAGAAGCAGAGGGGACAGATGAGGAAACACATTAAAGAAATGCTCTGAGATCCAGGATTATTAATTATCTGGGCACTCTCTGCCCAGCCACAGGCAATGTTACACCAGATGGAGGTGAGCTTGTGCTGACAGGCACCACACAAAATCAAGCCCTGAACATTCTCCATACAGAGGTACAAAGACCTCCATCACACTTTTTCTGCTCCTAGAAATGGCAACATCAGCACAAGAGCATGATTCTCACTGGCTTCCAGTTTTGGAGACACAAAGTTGACTGAGGAACAGCCTCAGCTCAACCACTGCACAGAAGAAAGGCGAACACCCAAAGTGGTGATGGGTCCTTCTTCCCACTAATTAAACAAGACTCACAAGATTGGAATTCTCTTAGGATACAGATTTCCCTTCAGCATTCTGCAGCTGACAGAAGTGCAAAGGTTATCTAATGGTTTGCAAACAAGAGATTTCAAGCATAAATGTCACAAAGAGCTTTAACTCCAAGCAAAGTGTACAACAAAGTGAAATAAGGAGAAAAAAAAAAAAGGAAAAAATTATGGCAAGAACACTGCAAATACACAACATGTTTCCAACAGTTCCTCAGAAAAGTTAAATAATTAAAAAGAAAGTCCAGAAATTTTAAAGCACTAAAATGAATGCCACCAACATACCACGCTCAGTTTCAACTGTCATAAAAGCTGGTTTGAAAGTCATCAACGTTGTATTTGGTCTTAAGAGATGTGGTCTTCTAACACAGTACAATCCAGTGTTTAGTAATATGAATGGGATTTAGTTGCCATATTCTAACCAATAATTCTAACTGAAGACTTTAGTATGCTTTTCTGAATAATTAAGACCTTACCTGTAACATAGGAACCTTCATTTATTTTCTTTACAGTTATTTCAACTCTTAATCATCAGCCTCTAGCAGTCCAATGGTGAAGCTGACAAATACTTCAGTGTTTTACTAATTGTTAATGTTTACACATGCTAAAAGTGGAATTTGTACTGTAAGGGCAGGCACAGCTGCCAGCTGCAGTCCACAAAAGAACTGTTTAATAATACAGTCCACTTAGCAATGATAATAAAGGCCAGTGTTTTTCAATCACTCTCCCTTTCATAAATGTGAAATTGCAGAATGATTGGTACTGTAATTGGAAGTTCTCCTGCATTTTATAATATATTATTGAAGATGCTGTCAGTCATTTGATTTAAGTAGTATCTCCTAAACTTCTTCTATATATCTGTTAAATACAGCATTATAATACCACAATAAAAAATACAAACTAGGAAATGGGAAGCTCTTTCCAGGAGAGTTCGGGACAACCTGCTGCTCTCCAGCTCATCATTTCCTGCTGCCAGGATATATTTTTGTACATAATATTTTTGTTAAGTTTTTTTTCCCAGTGAACAATTCTTGTGTAACTTAGCACAACCAATGTGGTGTTGGACAACTGGAGGGAAGATTACTTCCATCTACATGTGGACAGAGCCAATAATGATGCACCCCAAAACATTAAAAATAGCAAGAAAAGCTTCATAGTTTATTTATCGTTTAACCTTAATAAAATAATTTTTCTAGTAACATATCATCTGCCTCACTCAGCTGCTACCTGGCAGTGAGGACACAAAATAAGAGAATTTTACATAGATGAACACCCCACAAATCAGTTGAGTTAGAAAACAGGAACATCAACACACTGAAAGCTGTCCCAAAAAATGGCTCCTCTAAAGGCACCCTCAAGCCCAGGCAGCCCTCCAGAACTTGGAGCAAACAACCCCAGCATTCCTGCAGAAGAGCCCTGCACCAGATAGCCAAGGCTACCAACTGGAACCTGAATCCACACCCAAAAATCTCCCCCCAAAACCCCAAAAAACAATCAAAAAAAAAAAAATCCCAAAAAACAACAAGAGGGAAAGTTTCTTGCAGGATTGAGGCCAAACAATGCTACTTCGCCTGTTTGTTGACAGCTCTGCAGTCCCGACACAGATGGAAGAGCCAAACTTGCTCTCCTCTTTCCACACCTGAGGAACTCAAAGGAAAATGTTCATTGCAATTATGCACATAGTGGTCTTTACATCATGAGACGCCATGAATGTTTAAAACTTCCTCTTTCGGGAGCACAAAGTTTTAAATCAGAAAAAACCCAAGTTGTGTGGATTTTCCTCAAAACGTTATTTAAATTTCCACTGCTTCCTCATCTTCCAGAGCATCTATATGTTTATATTGTTTCCAGGCCTTCAAATTACATTGTTTGAGAATGGCTCCTAGTTGATTCCCGGGCCCCACTTCATACGTGTAAGGGAATTCTGTTCCTTGCTTTCTTTCGTACACTGAGTGCATGGTCTGCTCCCACAGAACAGGTGACACCACCTGCTTCACTAACAGCTTCTGAATGTGCTTTGAGTGCATGTACTTTTTGCCATCAACATTGGAATACACACACAGCAGCGGTTTCTGAATTTCAATCGATTTTAGGACTTCAGCCAGTGGCTCTACTGCTGGTTCCATAAGTCTGGTATGAAAAGCCCCACTGACTGGAAGCATTTTTGTACGTTTAAAATAGTATTTTCGGGCATTCTCCTGCAAAAACTCCAAAGCCTATAAAAGAGAGAGAGAAGTGAGTCTTGCACAACAAAAGGTTTTCTCAGTCACCCCACAAGAATCACCTCATCAGACTTACTGTGATAAAGGGATTCCTTTCCCTACCCAACAACTGAACACATGCTGGAAAAAAACCCCCACAGATCAAATGCTCTTGTTTGGACAAACTAAGGCCATACATAACACCCACACAGAAGTGCAAAGCAAAAGTTTTAAAAAAGTGAAATGCTCAGTTCAACTGAAGGAATAGTTACCCTGAAACAATACCTGTAAGTGTCCTGCAATGACTCTGCTGTCTGGAAACAAATAGTTTGAAACTGTGCACACGGGGTTCTCTATACCCAGCGATTCACAGTGTTTACGGGCTTCCAGGCAGGCAAATTTGTAATTTGCCTCTCGCCGACCGACAACCGAGAGCATTCCACTGGGGACAGCTTCGGACGCCTTTTGCATGGCTTCGGCGCGCACTTTCACCGCGTACAGCGCTACGGAGAGAAACAGAGATGCTGCGTAAATGGGAGCGCAAGAAAGGGCAGCCGTTCACTCTCGTGAAACGTCAATGCTTTTAATGCCGTATTATACATGTTAAGTGCAACAGTGGAAGTAGAAAGTAAAGTTTGTTCTCTAATAAAAATAAAAAAGCAGGAGAGACACAGTGATAACATGCAATGCTTTGGAAACAGCACGGGTCCGGGCTGGGAGATCCTAGCAGGGAGTTCCGCACGACTCCCAGGCACCTTCGGCAAAGCCCAGGGCTCCAGCGAAGACCAGCGCCGCGAACTCCCCCACGCTGTAGCCGGCGGCCGCCACGCAGCGCTCCACCACCTGCGGGGACACAGAGCCGAGCGGCACCTCAGCCGCACCGCGGAGCAGGCCCGAGGCGCCGCCGCCCGACCCCCGGCCCGGCCCTCCGCGCCCCCTCACTTCAGGCTGCAGGTGGTTGAGCTTCTCCACGGCGGCCAGGGAGGCGACGAACACGGCGGGCTGGCAGTGCTGGGTGCGGTCCAGCGCGTCCCGCGGCCCCTCCAGGCAGAGGGAGAGCAGGTCGTAGCCCAGCACCTTCTCGGCCAGGCGGTACATGTCCCGCACGCCGGGGTACCGTTGCAGCCCGCGGCACATCCCCACGAACTGGCTGCCCTGCCCGGGGAAGGGCAGCACCGTGCCCTCCCGGGGGGACCGCCGCTCCCGCCTCGCCGCCGCCGCGCCCGGCTCCTGGGCCTCCACCGAGCTCTGCAGGAGGTCGCTCAGGGTCGCCGCCCGGTCCCCAGCGCCGAGGCGGGAGCTGCCC
>VZRX01018052.1:0-197349 GCA_013398075.1 Notiomystis cincta | reverse complement strand
TCGGGGGCGGTGCTTCGCTCCCCCGGCAGAGCAGGCGCGACCGGCGGCAGCAGCAGCGCGGGAGAGGAAGAGGAGGAGGAGGAGGAGGAGGTAACACTGGCGCTGCCTGCGGCACGGCTCAGGATGGGACGGGACGGATGCCCGAGGGGCGGTGTAGCCCCGCAGCGGGGCCCGTCTCTCTTGCCGGAGGGGCCGCCCGACCCCGCCCCAGCCCCTGCGCGCTGGGTCCCCGCCGCGCCCTGGGTGCCCTGGGCTCCCCCGCGGGTTGGCGGAGCGGGTCGAGGGGGGCGATCCCGCTCCCCGCTGTCGGCGACAGCCCCGTGCCAGCCAGCCAGGATCCCCCGGGCAGGACGGGACTCGCGGCGCTGGATGGGGACGGGCGAGGCGGCACGGTGCCACCGCTCACGGGCGGAGAGGACTTGGGCAAACACTTGTGGCTTTTCCGTGCCGGCGTTTAGCATGGAAAGTGCTTTACGAAACAAAACAAACAGAAAAAAGGAACCGAGCCAAGAAGCTTATTCTTAATTTGTTATCCAGCACACGAGTTTTTCAGTGGTTCACGTCTGTACGGGGCACAGCAGAAAGGCAGAACGTGTTCCTCTGCTCTCACGGAGACCGGCGGCTCTGCCGCGCACACGGGGCACATTCGCTCTCCGCACTCGGGAGAAGTTTTCACGCTGCTATTTAACTAAAGGTATCTTCCTTCAGTGTCGCCGAGGAACATTTCTTTAAGGGTGAAAGAAAGGGCTTTGGGTTTAATTCCGAGTTTTTGAGTGATGCTTATAAATCAGCCCAAAATGCACTGGGATAAAATTTGACCATTCAACGGTAAGATTATTTTTAAAAAAGTGAAAGTTGCCGTGCCAGAGTTGCAATTGTGTAACGACTTTGCATAAAGTAAGCTTATGAAACAGTATCAAGCATTGACTCAGAGCAACAACTTGGGAGAAGAAAAATTAGTCATAATAACAACAATTTATGTTAACTTTTTATTTGGGCCAATTTGAAAGGATCGCGGTGAGCAGGTTTTTCTCACTTTTCTATTCTCTGTGCTATTTTGTAAGATGATTTCTTCCATTTGTGTCAGCTTCCAGGTAAAATACCCGGAACTGAGCTGCTCCAGTTAGCTGAAATATATGGGCAATAATATAGGAGATATATGATATGTATGTGACCATATCCCAGCCCGTGGCTGCCTCTACCTGTAACAGAAGTGTCAATGAGAAGAGATTGAGCAGTAAATGGCAAATTCTCCCAGCGAATATCTTGCTCCAGTATGCATTTCAGTTCCCTGTATGTGAATAAATCACAGATTTATTTGCACAACTTGTGCTCTGCCACTTTAGAAGTGTAACCCGGGCAGCGTGATTTTTTTGTTTCCATCTCTAAGCCTTGCATTATAGTCTTTAATAAATACCACAGTTTAAATTTTAATTCTAAATACATCTCATTTATACATATATTATTTATACATGTATTATACACTTATTAGTTATAGTCCATAACATTTACTGTTTGAAGTGTCTCTATTACTTGAGATTAGACAGCAAAGATAAGCCTGCTTTTTTTTGTGGCAGCTGCATTCTTTGTCATAGACTGTGACATAAATTTGATTTTAGTGTTGTAGCTACCCAGGAATTAAAACCACAACACACATATATAGTTTATCAATATAAATTATCTAATTTTTCAGCTATCTTGGGAAGAAGCCTTTTTCCTGGGGAAAATTTTCATGCTGCCTCTCAGACCTGGGCAGAGCCTTATCTGCCCTCAAAAAAATGTATGGTAGAGGATGACAGGGAGAGTATGCATCTTGGGGACCCCCTTCCATGGTATGGTCCCAGCTTTGTCAGTCCATCTCCAAACACTGGGTACTGGGAACCCCAGGGCTGCAAGGGTGATTTAGCTCTACTGGGAGATTTTTCTTTCTGTTTTTAATGTGATTTTTAGGCCCCATGTGATTGAGTAACCAGCCCCAAGCTGCACAAGAATGGAACTAGTCAGAAGTTTTATCAGCACAGGGGTATAAGAAAATGGGATGAAAGCAGTTCTTCTTTCCTACCTTCTCCTTCTCCTTCCTGCTGACAGAGTGCCCCCCAAGGAGGGAAGGCCACCTGTCTTTCAGAGACCTCCTCAAGGCAAAGAAGTGTTTTAGTTCATTTTTCACCAGGCTGAAGAAACACAGCTGCTCTATCACGATATATCTAATCCCACCTACAGAGCATCCCATCCCTTTCTTTGAGTGCAGAGTGTTTTTTTTTCCAGAAAGAGGACACAAAGTTTCTGTTAGTTTTTTCTTCATATTACAGAAAAACAGAAAAACAACAGAGAGAAGCCTATTAGACAGCAAGTTTAACGACTGGTTTGGGTTTTTTTCCCCCTTTATTTCTTCTTTTACTTTATGTAGCTGGAACCAACTTTGGGTAAGTCAGATGTTTTGAATACCTAAAAAAATTATTCTAGCATGTATGTAAAGAAAAGTAGCCCAGTGCAGCCCTCACTGCACTGCTGAAATTGCCTGAAGTCACACTAGGGCTAAACAGAAAAGGGGCAACCTGATGAAGAATATGTTGCAGGGCAGAGATAAGATGGAAAAGATATAAACAACAGTTTATATATATATCTATATAAACAGTTAAGCGTGTGTGACAAGAAAATATTTCCAACCTTGGTGGTTCTGAGAGACAGATAGCTTCTGGGTATGCTGCAGATATTCACAGACATCCAGCATTCTTCAGTATGAAAATGAGGGTGCGAGAATATTGTGCAACTCATCCTGGAGCTGAGATAGGATTGGGAAAGAAGTTACTATTTTCTTGGTGGAGTAATACAGCTGCAGCCAGTAGGGCTGTGTTAGCATGTCTGTGGTGTGTAAGTTCTCACTGATTCATTTCAGGTCATCAGCTACATGCTGAAAGGAAGGCAGGACTGATGAACCTCTGTGGTTACATTACTTTTAGAAAATGTACAGGATGTTCTGTAAACATTGCACAGCTCTTATACTGCACAAGTAAACAAGGACTGCAGCACTGGCCAATGCACAGACTCTCCAATGCATCTTTGCCTCTTACTCATTCTCTTGCTAAAGTCCTTCATCAGGAAACCAGAGACAGAACTGGCTTCTTCCATGCTGTTTTCTGAGTTATCTAAGCTTTTTATGGAAAACTGATACTAGTACTTAATTTCTTGGGAATGAAAACACAGGAACTCCCATTGCTGATGGAGAGCCTCGGGTCTTGCTGCCAGCACACCTTGCTGCCAGCAACCTTGCTGCATGGTTTCGTCCTTCTTTCTCCTTGCAAGGCAGAGTATTTTGCCATGCTTGGGAAATCCTGAGAGAAACTATTGGAAAATACAGCACATACTTAATTAGTAGTGATAGTTGTTAAAAGACTGGGACACCAACATTCAATTCCTGCCAGTATGTTCAATACCTTCATTTCTATTTCCTCCCCTTTGCTGTGTATGAGTGGCTTCACTTCTCTCATTTCTTTGCTTTGTGCCTTCCCTGTTTCTATTTGCCTGCCTGGTTTTCTTTCTCTTAAGAATTATTTCAGTGTTCTTCTTCCAACATACATGGGTACATAATTTATTCACTAATGACTGCAAAAGAGCAGTATTGTTTCAATTTCATAGCATTTAGTACTTCCAGCTTACAGAACACTTTCAGACTTTCTTCCTTGGGGGAAAGCTGACAGAACCCCTGACAAAGTCCAGCTACTAAACGCTGCAAGGAAACCACCCTTATATTGTTAACATCCAAATAAAGCATAAAGCCCTTTGAGTTCTTGCTTACCACTTTTGAAAAAATAGTATTTGGCAGCCATGTTGGAGTTGCACATATCACAGCATGTGTAGGGAGCTAAGCCTAACTTAACCTTCGGGAATTACTAATCTGAAGGCAGTCAAAGAGACTCACTGTGCTCGGTGCTCTTGTTCCCATCACACCTTGTTGCTCCTGCACATGGCAATTGCTTCACATCCCAGTGAAAGCAGAGCCTTTGAGGCTGTCAGTGGGGATGACAAGTAGTGCACAAGGCAGCTGTCAGCCTGCTTCCTCGGGAAATACCAGCACAGATCTAGGACAGGAGAACAGGGGAACTCCTCTGCTCCATTTAAGATGCTTCCTCCTAAGTAGGCAGGAAGTATGGCAGCACTGCACCCTGCAGATTTTTTCCTCCCTCCCTTGTCCATCCTCCACCCAAGACCTAACTGATCCTGTTACAGCAGAGTACCACATTGTCCCTCCCTTTCTCCTCCTTCCCAGCCTCAGTTCTGAATCCTTCCCTGCTTAGTTTTTTTCACCCATTCAGTCTTTTGCTCTGTTTTTGACCTTGACTTGTATCTCTTTGATGGCTTTGTCTGCTGCCTTTTTTGTGTGTATTTCTATTCATTGCTGACTTCCCCCAAGTCCACAACCCAGGTCTACCTGCCCTTTCTTGTTTACCCCTCTCAACCTTTCTCATCCTTTGTGCCTTACCAGTCCCTCCATGCTTAGTCTGCCTTCAAAGACTCTGCTCTGCTTCTATCACCAGGATTTCTCTCGATCTGTGTGGCTGTGTGGGCAAAGCCCTGAGTGCGGGGACAAAAACCATAATGCAAGAGCTCCCTTGCTGCCCAAGCTTACCCTGATCTCCAAACAGAAATTCACTATTGTCAGAGCTGTGACAATGAAACGTCATCTGTGCCATTTCCTATCGGTTTAAGCACACCTGTCAGAAGTAGGATTTCTTCTTCCCCACTCCCTGCCCCCTCATCCAGCGATCATGACTATAGCAATACAAGCTTTGAAATCCAGAGAAGACAACAGCCAAGACAATATCAATATGGCACTTTTCTCTGCCAAGCCTCTGAAATGCTCACTGATCTAAAACTTTCTCTGCTGGGCCTTCTGCAGTTGCTCTTTCCCCACTGTTGCAACTTCTTATAACATAATCTCTCTCCCGCATAACAAATGAACAGGAATTGGGAGTATTTACCTACTGTATATTTGAAAAAAAATCTTTCAGTTCTGCCCTTCTTTTTATTGTAGCTTCAAATGTTTACATTTTAGTAAACTAAGCACAGCTCTTCTGTAGCATTTGGCTTTTGGCCAGAAAATCTGCAACGAAGCTTTTTCCTCCTTTGCTTGCTGATTTTCCTGCTGCCTGTACCCTAACTAAAGCAGCATGGCCTAGCAGAGCAAGGCATTATTAGCCCTACTTCTGTAGGCAAATTTAATGGGCTTGGCAGTTACAATTGCTGCAACTGATTGAGCGTTTCATGTGTACTCCCCATGTATCCAGATCACCTTCCCTGTTTAGCAACATATCATTTAAGTACTTACCTTCTCATTGTCCTCCCTGGCGTTTGTTTTTCAAGGCAGTTTCTCAAGTGTCTGCTCCTGAATCACATCCCTCTGGCTCCCACTGAGCATCCCGCAGTATCATATTACTTTGCCTGAGCACAGGAAAGCACATGCTCTTTTCTTCCTTGGCTCTGCCATTTCATTGAGGGAATGGGCTTTTTGGTGAATGCAGAATACACACTTCTTACTGCATTTATTTATTTTCCAAGTGCAGTTCATATAACATCAAACTGCTTTATTCCTCTGCCATACTTATGGGTGAGGGTATCTCTGTAAGTAAAATTCAGTAATCTTAGTGTAACTCAGCTGAGAGGGAAGTAAAGGCCCTGCTTCCCACTGGCTCCCCCCTCTCCAGTGGCAGATTCATTTACAGGTGTATTGGTACAAGATCCATTAATTTCAGCTGCAGTCTCTCAGTGACATTAGGCTGTGGATCAGATCTGACATGCATACTTTCAAAATCTGTTAAAAATGGAAGCTTTTGCAGTTGCATTTTAAAACTTCTCTGCCAATCAATGTTTGGTTTTATTTCAGGTTCACTGTCTCAATGGAAGTGGTACCAGCCTGGGCCCCAGCAGTAGGCTTCACACTCCTGCCTCATGCGGGAGGATTTTTAGGAAGCAATATAACCAAAAGGGAAATCCCAGTATGGTATGAAACTCTACAGAAGCCATCCTGGTGTCCACCTAATGGGGTGTTTGCTCCTGTCTGGGGAACTCTCTATACATCTATGGGGTATGTTTTTCACATTGTATTAAGGCACTTACCTGATTGCAAAGCTGCTTTTGGTATAAGGCTGGGCCAGAGGACTATGACTGTACTCTTGTGGTTGTATGTTTTTAAGAAACTGTGTCAAGCCACCTCTTTAACAGGTAAAAACATGTATTGGGAGATGTGTGTGGGTTTGATAGGACATTTTGTATGCAGAAGTATCCACATCAAAAGCAGGAGCTCAAAAAGCTGCCATTAATTTACCTTCCTCATTCATTCGGAGGGGAAGACCTGCCAAGCTGGAAACAGTGGAGCAAGGCAGCACGGGGATTTCTTCTAAGTATGTCCTTCAGTACTTATAGGAAAACTTTAAAAAAGGAGGGAGTGGAAATTAGGATAGAACTGTTCTAACAGAGCTCAATAATGCAATGGATGAAACTGAATGCTAGATTGGCACTCCCACATTCTCTCATTGTGGTTTCATTTTCTTTCCAGAAAAGCTTTGTCATTTTTCAGCCTCATGTCCTGTCCCTCCCCACCAGTATTCTCTTTTCTTTCCACTCTTACAGACTGTACTTTTTAATTTATTTAAGTGGAATACTTGTGTATTTCAAGAGTTAGCATTTGAGCGAGATCATTACTGGCTAGTGAATAAAAACATGCCTTTTTATCAAGGAGAAGAGAGCTGTGTGGCTTTCCCAACTTCCTTCAAGCTGATTATACCATCTGTAACCCTGTGTCTGGATTCCTCATCACAAATCTGGGTAGCAGGTTAAATACCTTAAAAAGGTCCAGATTGTGATAGCTTATCAGTTACTTTGGTAATAGCAGAATCAATGGTGGATGGTCTTGGTTATGTACTATACATCCAGCCCAGCAAAAAAAAAAATCATACTTAGCCCCAGCCTTTTCTTCTCTAACCCATCATGCACATGCATTCTTTGAATGACCAAGACATTTCATTCCTCCAGAAGCTCTTGAATATATAGAAAGCAACAAATAACCAAAAGCAAGATTTAATGAACTTACCTGCCTTTCTTGACACTTAGCTTCCTAGATTTGTACATCCCAATCTTAGTCTCAAGTTGAAATCAGATGTATGAACAAGTGCAAGTCCACACTGTGCTTTGGAAATCATTTAAGAAGCTGAAGTTTCTAATGCTTACCCTGCTCCAACTTTCTTTTGTTTTCATTATTCCCTGCAATCAAACTGCCAAAATACCAAAGCTGCATTGTTCAGTCCCTGTGAAAATAATGAAAGTGACAAAAGGGTTCTTCCCCCATACTCAGCTTTGGGATCCCACTCAATGCCATTCATTTCTTCCACTTAAAAACTGGGGCTTATTTTTTTAAAATCTTTAAAGCACCATATCTCAGTACCACAACAGTTTCTTCATTATTTGCATCTTAGACTTGTTTCCATTTCAACGTGGCATTCTTTTTAAGACTAAAATGCAGTATGTTATCTGCTTTTATGCCATCAGAAGTGAGAACTCTGGCATGACTGTGAATTTTTCTCTCTCCATGTTGTTATCCAGAGCAGCTGATCAAGCTTGTGCTGTCAGTTACTCTGCCAAGTAGGGCCTGGATATCTAAATCCTCCAAATTAATCTAGACCCTAGCACTGAAGTTATTTCATTTGATCAAGGATGTGTGGTAGCTTTAAGCAGTGTAGTGAATGACACTTCCCCTTTGCTTTCTGCAGATATGGCTCCTACCTGGTGTGGAAGGAACTGGGGGGCTTCAACGAAAAGTCAGTGGTTCCTCTAGGTCTGTATGCAGGGAACCTGGCACTAAACTGGGCATGGACTCCCATATTTTTTGGAGCTCACAAAATGGGATGGGTAAGTGGAAAGCTAAGTTTCTGAACCAAAGACTCCTATTCTTTTTTACAAGGTATTATTAGCATGAAAATTTTGTGTCAATCTTTTCTTCCTGAAAATGGGTCTCAATACAGAATACGGCTTGCAGAACTTTTCTAAAATTCTCTTTAATGCAGGCCAGCAGCCACCTGAGAGACTTTACAGATCTAGACCATTCTTAAATTGATAGATTTCAAACAGCTCTTTCTGCCAGCCTTTGGTAAGAGCTTTGTGTGACTAGAAAAACAAACACTTATGCCTTACTGCAATTCCTACGTCTGTCTGGCAAACAGCAGTAATAAGCAGCTGATTACAACATTATTCAGGTGATCAACACTCCTTTTAGAAAAGACTAATTTTCTGCAGTTCTCTGAAGAGAAATAGCTTGTCTCAAAATTAAGAATTGGTAATAAAAAAATATTTGCCTGGTTCTCTTGCTGTACATGCAACGCTGTAACAAGGAAAGACTCTGCAATCCATCACCGATTCATTCACACCTCATCTCTTCAGGTGACATGAACAAACCAGGCAAGTCTGCTTACTCCAAGTTACTCTGCAAAGTGTCTCACTGCCCACTAAAGCAGGTATGGGTGAGAGAGACTTCATTCTGCCTCTCTGCTCCCAGCTGTAATGCCCTTTATTGTACTTGCATTGTTTTATGACTTAAAGTGGTTGTAACTCAGCAGAAATCTATCATCTTTTTCTGCTGGCTGGTTTTCTGAGAAGGATTTAACTCTCAGAGAGACAGAACAAGTACCAGAGCTAGGTGGAAAGAGTGACACACAGGAAATACAACAAGTAAAAACAACACTAACCACCTTCTGTGTTTCAGGGGTTGGTGACTCTCCTGCTTACAACTGGTACAGCAACAGCTACGACTGTTTCCTGGTATAAGATCAACAAAATAGCAGCTTATTTGATGGTTCCTTATTTAGCTTGGCTAAGCTTGGCTTCTGCACTCAATTATCGGATCTGGAAAGACAATCACAACAAGCAAAAACCTGAATAAGCAGTTTTCAGCCCAAATTATTTTCTCCACAATAATTTTTTACATAAAGTTACAGCCTTATTTTATTTTTAGCTGAACTACTTCTACCGTTACTTTGGCAATTACAAGTTGACAAAACACTACACCTTTATTAGGCCAGCCACAAAGGGGTTTATGCCTGATTGGGTTTTATAGCAAACTAAAAGAATGTCTTGATTGAAGAGTGGTAAGTGCCATATTACAGTATTATATATTACATGACAACAGCATTTTAACTGTTACTAAAAGAAAGCAGGAACTGAAACTTCCTTATGTTCAAAGGAAGAAATCCAGCCACACACTAATAGAGTTTCCAGAAAGGTGTTCTTAACAGTAACAGGCGTGATTGTGGCCTGAATCTTTCATGTTTACCACTAGTGAGTGCTTTTGTGCAATCATGTGTCCCACTACAGCCACCAGATATGTGTCTTCTAGTCATTGTACTCTGGAAATGTTTAAGATAAGCTCTTTTTAACAATTTGTGCCTTCCCACTTTGAAGAACTGTACATGCATTCAGGTAAATGCATTAAACTACATGTAAACTTACTAACCTTGTTCCTTGCTGGAATAATTTTTAAATTGTTTTGAGCAAAAAAACCACTGAAGGCAGCCGGATGCTACAGCCTCAAAGACAGCCCCTTCATCTCTTCTCCTCACCTTTGCAACGGCCAAGACAAACCAGGAAATTCAGAGCACCTGTAAAGAAACTGTGAGAACCCAGTCACAACAGTTCTTTAATCAAATTTACGTAAGGAGTCCAAACCAGTTTGGGTTCCCCTGAGCAGGAGGCCAGCATGGTGTGAGCATCGCTTCTGGCTGTGCAATCCTGCTCTCCCTTCTGTTTCACCTACACAACAACTGAATTTTCCCAAGTTTATTTCTGCAGCCTATGCTCCAGTCAATGGAACAAAGCAGGTTCCTGCAGACCAGTCTGAAATAGCCTCAAATATTCCTTTATGTTCCTGATCGTGAGGGATAACATGCTCCATGTTTGCAAAGTTTGAAGCAAGGTTTAGAACACTTAAACAATTTTATAACTGTACTTTCCTCTCAAGCATATCCTAATTTCTGAAAACTAGCTTAAATAATTACTACCCATACAATATATATGTCATGACAGCAGAATTTTTTGCAACTTGCACATAAAATTGCTAAATTTCAGCCTCGTGACCCTGATTTGAGGAAAGATTAGGAATGATTCATTTCAAATGGACACCCCACTGCCAAACACTTCTCTCTTAGGCCCTAAACTTTAAAGTCCAAAGACTGGGCTTCTAGGAGAGTTTTCAAAACTCCTTTCATTCCTTTAGGCTTCGGCATTCCTGTGCTGCTATAGACATTGCCTCCTGCTCACTTCCTCAAAAATCTGTTTTCTTTAAGGGGCAGGCTAAGGATGACAGCCAGCAGTACAAGGTTCCTAAATGCTGTGGGGTTTGTTTCTCTCTTTTTAAATAAGAAAAATGGGAAGATCCATAAAATCCTTAGTCTCATTAACCCCATGGTTCATTGCACTGAAATACCCTATTATTATTATTATTATACTATTTCCCACCCACCAGAACTTTTAAGATCTTTGTATAGGAGGGATAGATTAGAAAGGGACATACAAACCCCAACGTGATTCAGTAAATTATGATTTTAATGTTGACACAAGGAACTTGTGCAATGTTTCCCAGCAAGCAAGCAATCAGGTTACCTGAAAAACAAGTCCTACTCTGAGGTCTCCAATATTCAATAAACAAGACACTTTGTCAACACACAGCAATGATTTACAGAAAGAACAAAGCAAGACAAGGACAATGCAGACAAAGGTATTATCAATACACTATATGGTAGATGAATATTCTTCTGATACAAGTTTTTTCCCTGGTGATCAGTATAGGAAAACAGTTGCATCAGCAGCTCATAGAACTGAAATATAAATCCTGCTGTCAAGCACATCTGAGAAGGAAATTGATAGAGTCATGTCTCCTGTGGTTAGACAATATGTGTCACATGGCAGTTGTCTGTTTCATCCAGAAACAGGGTGCTGAAGACATCATTAAAAAAGGTAGGGTGGTATTGGCAGGCTCTGTCACAGTCAGGATTAAAGTTCACCTCCAAGATCTGAGGCTGCATAATTCTTTTCCCTGTCAAGGCAAACACAAACATTGCCGCTTAATACAAGCTCTACAGAGATCCCAAATCACTACTTGTCTTTAATCTACAAATTAGAGAAAATGAGTGGGAAAATCATCTTTTGTGACCCAAACTGCCAAGCCAGTAGGGTGTTTTTGTTTCAGTGGGTTGGTTTTTATTGGCAGGACAGAAGTATGTTTTACCATCATTATCCAGAGGACAATCATCCAACAGATTCTGCAACCACTGTGCTAATTCAATGCCTCATCTGGAATGAGAATTTGCAGCCACTTAATAGGATCTCCCTGAATCAGCTGGTTTGCTTGGCAGCCTGAAACATCTTCCAGAAAACTCTGCTTCTCCTTCTACATTTCAGTACAAACCTTGCTTTCTTAAACCTCTTAGGTATCTAGCAGTCCTGTTCCTTTACCTGCAGCCACCCCCAACTGCCACTTCATGTCACTCCTGAAGGAGGTCAGGAAGTTTAATTTTCTCTTAAAAGTTCATCAGTTCTGGATTAAATGCATTCTGTGCAGAGAAAAATCAAGATTTTATTTCAAGACTGGTGTTGAGGTGGTTAAGTGAGCGAACAACCTTCTGATGGGTACATAAACCCTACTCTGCGCTTTGCACAGGAACAAAGAACCTCTTTGTCCACAGGCTGCCCACAGCTTTACAGCACTGACATTGGCACCACCCCTCATCTTCAAAAGGCCAGGGACCTGTGCAGCTCATCCAATGTTCTTTTACTGCAGTAGTTTTCCACAAGTCAGTGAGCTGCTTTGCTTCTCCCATTCAGGACATCTCTGGGACAGGTGAAAGAGCATCCAGGAGGATGTAGCAAACCCACATTCAACCACTTGCTCCACCTGATCTATGCAGCAAAGGCTCCATTCTACACCTCCTGTTTCTCAATCATTTCCCTCCATGAAAACAACTCAATCTTTACAGAACCAGTCCCTGCAGCAGCGGCCATGGGGCACTGACCCAACACACAGGCAAACCTGGGAACAGGCTATCACCTTCTCCTGTGTGCCAGAGAACCCAGTACCACAAGAAGAGAGCATACTCAGCTCTGTTCAATCCCCTGGCATTTCTCTTTGTATTGGTGCCTCTGCTACTTTTTTATCTCTACAAGAGACACATGTCTGGGTTGGGCACATTTACAGAACATTTTTGAGCCTCCTGAGGTAACAAATTATTCAGTCTGTCTGGCAGATTTTGCTACCAGTCCTGCACAGCTGCCTGGAAGAAAGGCTTCAGGTAGTCAGCCATGCTGTGGCACTAATGTGAAGCAGGCTCACTCACATGTTCTTGTAGAGACTTGGTAACAACTGAATGTCAGTCCTGAGGATATCAAGAGCACTGAAATGGTGAATATGGTCCCTTCCCTGCTGTAGTAAGTCACTGTGCACTGGAGACACTGCTCCAAGCCTGGAAGCCACAATTAGATGTCTCTAAGGTTTTCATAGAGAGTTGGGTATTTCAGTCATTTGTTTGGAGTTTTTTGTGTGTCGGGTAGTTTGTCTGGGTTCTTTTGGTTATCCCCACCCCTCTGTTATTTTGTTCTGTTTTTCTCCAAACTGAGAACAGCAGCAGCAGGGAAGCAAGGATGCAGCCCAGCAGCTGCCCCATCATTCCTGCTAAGCAGCATGGCAGATGCCATCCCCACAGACCTGCAACTTCAGGTGCCAGTGGGAGGCACAGAGCACATAGCTCACACTGCTTGAAAACAGTATGAGTTAAAGAGGAGAAATAGACTTCTGAAAAGGTTCACAAACATAAACAATTCAACATTCAAATAAAGGAGCTTCTCACCATCTCTGCTTGTGTCCCACTTAAGCATCAAGTCAATGGCATATATTGCTCTTGATGATGGATAATCACAGATGCCAAGAGGGGCAGGTTTAGATGAAGCAACTTGGAACAGTTCAGCAAATGCCTTAAAAATACTTGCCTAGTAACAGAAAAAGGTCTCTGAATGAGGAGTGAGGTTCCATAAAAGCAACACAAGTTTCTAATCAGTTCACTCATACAGTGTTTTATAGGTTTTGTATCAATTGCACTACACAACAGATGAAAATCTGCACAGTACTAAATGTGCATTTAGACCTAATGCCAACACAGAGAAGGGACTTGGCACCTGGCAATATCCATGGACTTTCCTGGGGAGCCAATCAATATATGGAAATCCTGAAAACAGTGCATTTAATATTAGAATTAACCCTCTTCTCAGGCATTATGCAAAGTATTGCACATATGTGTAGAGCAGGGGAAAAAGAAAACCCAGGAGAGTTCTGTGAAGATCAGCAGTAGAACTGTGAAGTTCTGGCTTTTTTTCCTGCCTATCTAGCTTTGATTTGTTCTGCAATGAAAAATCTTGTATCCATTTATACCCCTGAGAAGGTTGGGGGGGGACATAGAGATTTTAAGAATGTACTACGTAGGTATTTTGAAGAACAGTCAGATATCCAATCTTTCTATTTTCTGTACACAGTACTACTTTGAGTAACCTAGAGGATGTATTTTGACATCTCTCTTTTCATTCTCTGTAGTGTCTTCCAGACTATTTAAACCCCTATCATAATCTGAGTATCATTAATTGGATACAAGGGTCTAGTTAAAACCAATGTGAATTAATTTATGGAAATCAAGGCACAGTTGGATAATTTATGCACTTTTGAATAAATATGCACATATAAAAGCTCAGCTATCATTCACTCTATTTCTTCTAGCTTCTAATAAATATGCAAGAATGAAAGAATTCAGTTTTGTGCATGTTTCTGAACCAGCTCTTCACATTCATCTTTTCTTTCAAGCACGAATCACAGGAAAAATTAAAATCAATGAGAAGGCCCTCATCTGCCTTCCTGCATGTATTATGGAACTGTAGTATTTGAAGCTTCCTTTTTACAGTCAAAAGATATCCTGGTATCAGAGAACCATCTGTGTTCTTGTGAAAAGTCATCTGTGCAAGGAGCAGGGACAGGGCTCTGGCAAGAATGCAAACACAGAGGAGCTGGGGCAGCAGCAGGAAACTGCACTTGAGAGTAGTCATGACTGGCTATATTGACAATTGCAACATAAAGAATTATCATAGTGTAATCATGACATAAAATTCTCAAATTATAAATTGCAATTCTCTACCAACCTCTAAGTTTTTGAGGGCAAATTACACGAAGTTCAGAAGTAAAGGTTAACATATGATTTCCTTTGTGAAACTGATACACATGAAATATGTCTTCTGAGGAAAAAAAAATTCCTAACAACCCAACACTTTTGGAAAAGCTAGTTTACTGAGTAAAAAATGTCCAAACAGACCATGAACATTTACATAAGAAAGATGAAATGCTGACTTACTTGCACTGTTGTCCAAGGATATTCAGGATATTGTTTTTCAAACAGAGGAATAAAGTCTTCGCAGTGCACCTATAACAGTTTAGTAACATCAAAGGCTCTCTTAGTGGGGAATGACAAGGAAATGAAATATGAAATATATTTGCCATTCATACAAATGCAAGGAGAGAACTTGGGAATTAAGACAGCTCCTGAATACCTTCCTTGTTCCAGGCTTTCTTCTTATAAAAGATCACCCTAACGTTTTGACAACATCAAGCTGTCGTTGTTTGTAATTCTTTTGTTGTCTCTATCAATGTGGGTTCTATTCATAATGTAGGTCTGTATTACCTTAGATAATCACAGATGATTGGGGGAAAGAAGGGAAAAGAGTCTAGATAAGTATTTGCTTAGGACTTGAGGTACTTTGAACACCCTGTTGAAGTGGATATCAAATAGGTTATTTGCTAATAGCCACAGGGCAAGCATCACAAGATTTTCCACCAAGAGAAAGGTGAGGGAGTGTTTTGGGCCATTTGCTTACCTGTTTTAATGTCACACCAGGAGCATAATTCATGACCGTGAAATGCTTCTCGTAGTCATCCAAGTCATCAAGCGAGAACACCCTAAGTAACAGAACAACTGCTCAGTTTCCCAGGAATCCAATTCTACCTCGTGCACGTTGCCAGGGGAGGGGAGGGGAGGACCTGTTGGAGAAGCGCAGCCAGAACACGTCGTAGCTGTAGAGCCGGAGGGGCCTGGCAGAGCGCAGCAGCACCACGTAGCGCACGTCGAACTTCACCAGCCCCACGTCCTCGCGCTCGAACAGCACCGGCTCCTCGATGTATTTGCACACCACCTACAACACAGCACACTGAACACAGCTCAACTGAAATCCACCTGTCACTACACCTCCATGAAGTAGGGTACCCCTGTCTGCATTTCAGCTTTTCCTCAGAAACACGCACAAATACACAATGATACTTTTTGCCACATGCTGATGAGAGGGTGTTGGAAACAAGGAGGCCAGAATGCTCTCATTTTTAAAAATCACCGATTTCTAACCCTGGTGACCTTGTTGTTTTGCAACAATTGTGAAGCAATTCTGTGTGCGCAGCCCAGAAAACACATGCAGTGCACACACCACCAACAAATGGCACTGAAGTGAGCTCCAGTGCACACACACTGTGAGGTACAGGTGGATGTTGCATGCTCCCTGTAAAAAGCTCTGTGATTCATCTCTTGCGGGCAAAGGTGGTACTTTGTGCCACTGAGCAGAGCAATAACAATCAATCAGGGGACAAAAGCAATAATGTTCCCAAAGTGACCAATGCTAACTATAGCCAATGTGTTTGTCTGCCAGCCTGAGGATTGGCTTTACAGGAGCACCACACTGGAGTACCCCTTACTGTCAGGGCAAGTCTTATTTTTTAAGTAAGATAACATCAGGCTCTGAGTTCATCACTGCAACAATTGGAGTTGACCAATTTGAAACGGAATCTATTCTGAACTGTGTGCTTATGGCCAGCATATGAATTTTGAACAAAATAAATTTCCTTTGTATTTTCAGACCTCCTTCTACAAAGCAGTTTTTTCAGCTCTGCCCTTTAAATCCTGTTCAAAGCCATGCTCTCACCTTTGGGCTGCTTTCCCTATGCCTGATGATACTGTTCAGGTTGTTGGTGATGTGGGTATCCAGGCTTCTGGCCAGGTTCCATGGTTTGCATATCCAGTGATTGTCTTCTCCTCTGGGAGAGTAAGAGAGAGCGCAACACCTGTAAGTATCCACCTCATTCATCTGCCTGAACATGCACTTGACTTGATCCATGTCTTCTCCTGAATAAAGTACTTTATAAAGCTGTGGGCTACATGCAAGCATTAAGACTTTTGCTGACAGCTGGGAGCAGTAGTTCTTAGGCATAAGGAAGAGAAGAGTCAATGGTACCTCTCACAGATTTATTTTTTTCAGTTAGGGCCTAGCATGATCTCACTGTTTATCTTCTTCTGCATGTGACTCCACCAAAAGGGGAAAACAACCCAGCAACAGGACAGCATCACCATGAACATGCACAGGTCACAGTGTGGAATCGTTCTGCCCGGAGCCTGAGAACATTCTAGCAGGGTATTGTGCAATTTCCCGAGTTGGTTCCCTAGTGACACCTCTAAATCATTCACTGTAAATGACACCAGAACTCATCTTTTTGGGAAGAAACAGTGTCTCAACAGTTCCCTTTACAGGAAAATGAAATCACACAACCATTGTCTCCCTTTCTAGTACTCAGACACCTCCAGGGGCAGAATTCTTTGAGATATCCTTGAAAAAATCCAGCAATATGCTGGTCTTTCCATCCATCTTTCCAAGTCAGAACAAGGTGATACTTGATGTCCTCTCCTCAACCTGTGAAAGCATCCTGAGAAACTCCTTGAGCTCCATGGTGAACATCATAAAGTGAGTTGAAGACTGCAGCTAACCTGTTTTGTTTGTTTGAAAATTCTTATCACCTCCATCCCATTCCCTACATAGACATTGCATCACTGTCAATCCTAGATACAAAAGAAAGGAATTAAACCACCACACACTAGGGATACATGGCAGGCATGCTCTCTCCTGTTCCTGCCAGTCCATAACAGGCTATGTACAGCAAATAATGGCCAAATGAAACACCTGGCAGGTGTCACCATAATAAGCAAGCGTCACTAAAGCAGCAACCTTTCAACCAGAATACTCTATGCCAGATAAAAGAGGTTATTCAGCAGTAGCTAATGCTCTCTTTCTCTCTTACAAAAAGACAAATCGTAGTTTCCATCCACTTCAAGGCAGCTGCAGCAGCAGAAAGTGTGGATTTAAAACCCTAAAGCTCCACAACTGCTTCAGTCTAACACTAAAACTAAATTTTACTTTCCTAACCTTACAGAACCCAAGTACTTTAAACATTTCCCACTCTGGCTCAAGTGCAAGAAAAACTGCTACTGTCCTCTGGAAAAAAAAATCCCACACTTGCTGCAAACACATTTTGAGGCTCTGTATATCTGTTAAACACAAGAGGCAAGATCCTGACTAGGCAAAAAGCAAATGACTTCAAGTCTGTAATCAAATCACAGCCAAGTTTCTGGGTTTCAAACTGCATTGCTTAAATACTCTTACCTAAAAAAAAAAAAAAAAATCAAACTAAAAAGCTCCTACTTTTCAGGTAAAATTCACTTGAACATAAAAGTAGCAAGAGCTAACCCATGGTGGTGCAACAGCTGCCAAGCCCAAAATCAAAATGTGGGCTTCTGGTCCTGAGGAAAGTGGGATCAAGACAGGACAAAATCTTGGAAGATTTTGATCTCTAAGGAAGAGGAAACACAAGGCACCTTGTGTCACGTTGCTGGAAGTAGCTGATGAACTGAGGCAATTCTGTCTGTAGGTTAAAAGTCCGAGGCAACCATCTGGGCCCATCTGGTCCTCCAGCTCGTCTAGCAATGGATGCCAGGCAGTCCTTGACAGTCAGGAGGTTCTCACATGGGAACTGATTCACCATTACCTCAGGCCTTTCCTCACTTAGCTTCCTACAAAGCAAACAAGTGCTTGATGAAGGGGGAAGGTTGTGGAGGCCTTTGGGAACACAGTTTTTATAGACAAAAACCCCAAACTTATCAGGGGAACAAATAATATAATTAAGTAACCTATAATCTTTGAAGTGTGAGAAGTTGTAGAGGATGTCTGCTTCTCCCTCGTCGTCTGTGAATACAAAGCGGGGATGTGTCAGGTTGTTGAGGACTTGCTGAATGTCTGTGAAAACCCTAGAAGAAAGAAGTACATGAAGAAAAATGTCAGTTTAGTTTCTGATCAACTCATGCTTGAACAGAAAAGAAGTTTCAAGTTTGACTTTCTACAGGAATTATGCTTTTCCTATATACAGTCTCTGTGACAATCTCTTCTTGATACACAGAAACAACTTAGATTGAACTGGCATAGATGAACAAATTGTATTTTGAAATAGAAATCTCAAAGGTAGTTTAGCTCTGAGAGCTTCACAAAAATAACAGTTCAAAACATGATGACTAAATCCCTGACAGAGAAGCAGTAACACAAATTCACTGTTGTACATGAAAAGCCCACAAGAGTGAATACCTTCACTCCTAAAGAGCTCTAAAAATCAACCTGCTGTGGTTGTGAAAAAAAGTAATAGAAAGAAAGTAATAGAAAATCTTGTCAGTTTGATTCAGTAGCTTCATAAGGTTATTTCTGTTTGTTCAGAACTTTAAATAACCCATACATATGAAAGTAGGTACATTAGGTATATGCTGGAAACACAGCTTTGAGGCTTGATATAAATTCCCTCTCAGCCCCATTTAAAATCACACAAAACCCCAACCGAAACCTGACAGACATTCCACAACATAACCAAGAACGAGGCAAGTTGTTACGTATCTTAGGAAATTTCCCTCTCAAATAAAACCAGTGACTTGGATGCTAACACAAGCAGATAGACATAATGGTTATTTTGATGACTTTACAGCTTAGTGAGGTCACTTAACTCAGAATTCAGCATGTTGACTCAAAAAGTAAGACTGTTTTTTTTATATCATTCTCATGGCAAGGGAATTTAAACAGAATAAAAAGCCACTAATATTTTCCATGAGAAACAACTGTATTTTTGCTCCTTTACAAATCTATTCTTATCAGTTGTGGAACTTTCCTCTCTTCCTCCACTACTAACCAACTGGAAGATATATTCCCCTGAGAAACACTTCTCTGAAAAGATGAACTGCAGAAATAGCCCAGTCACAGGGGGAAATAAATTCTTTAAAAAGCAAAGTATGCAAGATACTTTGCATAGGTCCATGTGTGAAATGCTACAATGGTTATGCTATTTATGCTGAAGCCTGTAACTGAGAGAAAAGACTTCACTGTGGATGAAGGGAATCAGCCTGACATCACTGCTGAAAGAGGCCACCAATCTTTCCTCATTGTTGCAATAGAACAAAGTTAGTATTTCCCACTAGCATTTCCTCCTGCAATTTGTGGCTTCTTGAACTTCTCCTTGTAAGTCTGCACACTAGGGGAAAGTGTCATACCAAATCTGATGTACTGGATCCACTACAAGTTCTGCCAAACCCACGAGCTCCCCTAACATCCACTAGTTTGGAGCAACTATTAGTCCTTGCTGAAGCAAAAGGAAATTGAAGTGGTGACCTGAAGATAATAAGCCAATTATATAATGCTGTAACAAAGTCCTGAAGCATCCAAAATCCCCACACTAATAAGGCAAGAAAGAACACATGCAGCACAAGAACTACTAAAATTTAAGTTGCTCAGAAAATCCCAAATTGGCTCCTTAAAAACACACCCTACAAGTCACCATCCCACAAAGACCCAGTGCCAGAGCACTCAGGATTATGTACCTGAAGACTTGCTTAAAGAGCAGCACAAAAGAAATAGGGGAGCTCGTGGTATCTTTGTTAAGTGCAAGAGCACCACTGTAATAAGATAAGAGAGAGGTTAAGATTAGTGAAAAAATAAGGCCAGTTCATTTGTTTTAAGTTTTTAAATTACTCCATCCATTCTGTATGCTATCCTCTTACCATAAAAAAATCTTGGGATGGTCCAAAGCTCTCTAAGGCAGATTATTTCAGTTTGAGAATGAAAATCTCAAAGTGGAAACACTGTGTAAGATTAAGGTATTTCACTGGCAACATCTATCACTGAGTTTAGTGGTCCAATTCCCTCAGGTACTTTAGCATATGCAGTATTAAGGCACATATTTGAAACAATCAGATCTCTGTACTGAAGAACACAGACTAGAAGGGCAGGCATCTGACAGCTTGAGGAATTCCTTTGCTGTTATCTTAAGGAGCACATGGGATCTTCTATGGCATTTTCTTTGGGTTTAGTTAAATATGTTGGTACACACTTCTATGTCTACTCTGATAACACACAGAGAAAGATACAGACAGGTAAGAAATGCACCAAGTCCCATTCTGGCTTTGGCAGAACATCTGCACTGCAATCCTGCAGTGTCAGCCAAGCTATTTTGGACCTTTCACTTCAGCATCAATGACACCCTGAACTAACGAAGCCAGCTAACCATACCTCCCCAATGTTTTTTTCCCCTTGTCTCACAGAAGTCCTGGTAGGGATGCTATATAGTCTGGGATTAAAGATGATATTCAGTGAAATTATGCAAGTAAGATCAATATGTTTAGATGTTACTTAATTTACTCAAAATCTTTAAAATTAAGAAGTAATTACGAGAATCATCCCTCACAGCACAAAGCTGGCAAGACCAACCAAAACTGAGTTTTCTCATAACAGTTCTTTGGACATTTTAAAGAAATAACTGAGGTAGCTGAAGAGAAACATGAAAGAGAAGATCAAAAGAAACAGTGATGATCAAGCCCAACACAAACTGGAAAGACTTTCCCTAATAAAACTGTCTTTGAAGTATTTAGTTCTTTGATTCACCTTTTTTTCCATTCAGCAATCAGCAGAGCTGGATAGAACAATCTCACTTGGGCAGCAGTTACTATGCTACAAGACCTAAGTGAACCTATAATTTTGCTATATCAAACTACTTGTACTCACTCCCCTGCTTTTCAGGATTCAGGTTAAACATTTATTTCACCTTCCATTCTCTGTCTTAGCTCTGCTTGGATACAAGATGACTAAGAATTTGTTCCAGGCTATAAACTTTGCAATCTCATGCCTTGAATTTCTTCTGAATTGCCTATAACAGCAACAATCCACAAAGCAGAGCACACACATCATTAACAGGCTGCACACATCTACTCAGCTCCACGTGTTCCCATCTGCCTGCCCATGGTAATAGCCCTAAAACATTTAAAGCTTTAAAGGAGGCCAAGAGCACTGGAAGGCTGCAGCTCCCACTCAGTCATGTGGACTCTGAGATGCTCTACTCATGGAGGAACTTTAGTAGACAAAATTCAGAACACGAGAAGGATCTTACGGCCTTCTGTCCAGATATGAATGGGGTAAAGGAAAAGAGAGGAAAACCGTTAGGAGGGTTTCACCCATTGATTGTGTGTGGATAAAATTCCTTAGAAGAAGAGCAGGAAGAACTTGGTGTGTTTCCCCCTCCTTTCTTGCCTAATGTCAATGTCATTCACTTGAAATATAAGATACAACATAAAGAGGTACACAGTGAAAAATATATCAACGTTTCCCAACATCCTCAATACTTCTCTTGCCTCTATCAGAATGCATCTGCCTTTGACTCCTGTATCTGAGTACACCAGACTAAAAATATCAGCTTTTGCTTATCCTCACAGTCCTGTAACCAGAGATTTCAACTAGAAATGGAATCTTGACTATCACTGGGCAAGTTAACAAATGCCTCTCCACAAAAAGTGACTTTGATTTCCAGCAGTTCTTCTTATGTAAAGCAGATCTAGGCAATAGCAAATCAATACAAGAAGCTGGTGTGTGAGTACATCTGCCAAATATGTTTTAGTGCAACTTTATCCCTTAAGCAAAATATTTCAAGCAAGAATTGTGATCCCAGTACCAGACTACAAACACCCCAGGGAATGCAACTCACAGCACATGCTAATCAATGGTTAATTTTTCTGGAATAAAACCAGTAACAAGGCAGCCTAGCCATGCAGCACCACTGCTTTCGCTCACAAAAATTCCTTATCTTTGCAATGTTCTTCCAGCTTGCTTCTGAAATGGTCTCACAGCATAAGGTCCATTTTTGCAGCAAACACATGTCCAATTTATAACATCCCAGGTTTTTATAAGATTTCTCTTTGACCATCTGAACAAGGGGAATAGTCTGTTATACTCACACAGCACAGAGCAGCACAGGTACCCCTATGGACATACATGCTATAATGCAGAAGATAAGTCTTCAGTCTTTCTTATACAACTTAGCCATACGTAGTGAAAACCACGCTGTGCAACTTACCGTTCAACATGATGCAACTTTTCTTTCACCCAGAAGGTGGCGCTTATTTAAAAAAAAACCAACAAACTAAATTTATTCTTTAGAAATTCTGTAAGTGAGAATTCATTCACTCTAAAGAATAAATCCAACAGGAGCAACTAGTAAGTCAGAATCTTAGGCAAGTGGCAACACACAAACACACTTCTAACTTGCCCCTGTTGTTCAAAGACAGAAAAGGCTGTTCAGCCTGAACACGCTGCAATTACTGCACATAGTCCTGGTAAAAAAACATTTTGTTTGTGGATACGTACTTGAAAACTTTGTCTTTGGCATAAACTGGCGGATTTATCACTACAGGAAGTTTTTCTTTGTTTTCTGCTAAAATTGCCTAGAAAATAGAAAACCACAAAAAGTTAATTCTAGGCAGAACAAAAGAATCTATTGCATGTCTTACCGGTCTATTCTCTATGGTGCAAGTGAATTTCAGTCAAGTTACATTTTGACAATTCTATTATGCTGTGCAATATGCTGTTCACATAAAGAAAATCAGTACAGAAGCAGAGGCAGAAAGAAATCTTATCAGTAAAAAGGAATAAGAAATAAGGCTTCAAGACTAGGGCACATCAACACTGTTGAAAGACCCAAAGAAACTCCTGTCTCCTAAACATTAGAAAAAGTAATCTCAAATCACAACCAGCCATATACAATAGAAGACAAAGTTGCTGTATTTCCAACAAAATGGAAGATTGATCATTTAGTTTTGATGCTTTTTTGCAGATGACTAAAAAAATAATAGGAGGTTGGAAGCCAACTCTGCTCCTGTAAAACGAGCACAACGTTTTTTGCAGTCTTCAGCAGTAACCATGCCTGCAAAGTCTCTCTCCATCCTGTACAGTCCTCCTCTTTTATCTGACTGATAAAAGGAAATACACACTTCCAGATCGTTGCTGATGGCCTGCCAAAGGAAGCAGCTCATAGAAACTCTGGGATAGGAAAAGTGCATCTTAAGAAACAAAAGCAGCTGCTCCTGTGCAACAGGCTCTTTGAATTCCAACTGTTCCAGGCTGTCCTAAGTTGCAGTGGTGAAGTGTCTGTCCAGCCACAGATGCACCTCCTTACCTATAAGGCTGGTATAGCAATAAAATCCTATATAAGTGGAAAGATAAAACCACAATGGTAGTCAAAGATCTTAGACATCACCTTCTAAAACAGATTGGGCAGGACAAATACAAAATAATTCCTGGAGTAAGGTAAGAATAAGAATAAGAATAAGAAGGGAGCCCATACTTTTAAGGTGAGAGGATTACAATTCTCAGAACAGTACTAGAGGATGCATTACTGCATTTTTTGCAGCTCAAATCCAGGGAGCTGTTGACACCTCCCTAGTCCCAAGAGATACTTCCTCCATCCCAGACACTCCATGAGAAGCTGCCTCCCCTGACACTTGTTTCTGCAATCAATGCCCCATTATCACCCACAGTATCATTTAAGATACAGCCTTTGTGGTCCATGCTGGAAACCAGAATTAGGTAACAGAACAAAAACCAGGTATCAAAAAGCTAAGCCACAATGTTGCTGTGACAACTCTCTCAATATTTCACATATAATGAGAATTAGAATTGTCAGCAACGTGGTATCTCTTTCTAGCTGTGTCATCTGTGGTGTTTAGAGATGTGCCATGCCCTGAGCTATTCTTCACTGGTCTGTCACCAGCTGAGACTTGCATCTACTGCTAGACATTCTAGAGTAAAAGAAAGTTCTGTTGGTTGATTCTAGCATCTAGAAATAGTAAAAAAAAAAGCACTACTTTGAAAAGATGTCTTTAAGGTTGACTGGTAAAGGAGTATATTGGAGCCATCTGCCACACGCAATTCTTCAACTTGTACCACAACAGAATTAAAATCTGTGCAAAAGTTGCCTTATCTGAGACCAAGGCACTTTTGCCAAGAGAACACATGTAGGAGAAACTGTGGGTGCCCTGCTGACCCTCGTCTGTTGATGCAAAGTACAGCTCTTCCAAAAATGCAAAATCCCAACCAACCAATCTTCCCTAGGTTACAAGACAGCCTAGCTATTATTAGTGTATACCTTTATTTAGCAAAAGCAGCTTAACTTCGTTTCTGACTAGATATTGTCAATAACAAGCTGGATAGTGCATTTTCTGCCTCTCATCCACCATCAAGAAAAAAGAAAGTTGGGGTATAGATTAATTTTTAGAAGCTGTGTTTTGAATGTTATTAGTAGCCAGCACAGCATCCTTATAGGTATCAGTTTCCTCATTTTTCTAAGTGAATCTCATGCAGACATTGTTCATGAAAAGGAGATTCCAAACATTAATTTCACATCCTTAAAACATCCCAAACCTTTATTAGAAAGGAAACAAACTGAATGAGTGCTTTATATGAGTGCCAACAAATTAAAAACGTCTCTGTTCCAATATTTAATGGTCTTAAGCCACAACATAGCCCAGTACCCAGTCTGAAAAAGATAACTTTCCCTATAATAGTGAAACAAATCTTTCTGTAATTCAAGACTGAACAGGAATACTACAATAACAAATCCAATCAATAAACCTATTAGACAATGTATCAAATATCCCACCTAAAAGTACTTTGTAGTGTGTTTATAAAAAAAGCTATGCAATACAGCAATAAAATATAAGAACTTATTTACGTTGCTCCCGTATTTAAACACTTGGATACTACGTGTAAGTGTAAGACATTTCTTGTCTCACTGTGCTTTGAATTATTTTTAAAATTTAATTGCTGTCCTCTGAATCAGTTTTTAAAAAGAAGCAAAATCGAAATTCTTGCAATGCTTTTTTAGACACTTGCTCTTCTTTACAGAGACAAGATATGGAATCAATTTGTTAAAATCATACCTGGTAATGCTCATCTGGTGGCTCTGGAGTAAAACAGCTGACATCCAACACTTCAGTAGGCACCCAAGGTAACAAAACACACTTCCTGATCAGGCGATCCGTTTCCCCATAAGCATAATCACGAGTAACTTCATCTGTAGCGAAAGCAGGAGAACCTTCAGGAACTGCCTTTCATCTCCCACTGAAATGCTTCAAATGACAGCTGTATAGTCAACACCAGCACAAGTTTTGTTACTTAAATGAAAAATTAGAGATAATTAAAGAACTGTGATAAAAGATTATTTAGGATGCTTATCTTCTCACATGATGGAGGCATAGGGTGGCTTCTGATTAAAATTACAGGAAAAAAAATCATTGGCCTGGTGTTTCCCAACTTTGAGAGCTTGACTTTCTGACTCTAAGCTACAAACACAGAGTTTAAGGAATTTTTTTAAGCCCCTCTGATGACTGAATTGGCAGTTTCACTAAGGCAGTGATGCAAGATTTAAGTTCCCTGTCAATAAAACAATAGCAACATTTCTGGACTGATAAAAGGTCTCCATCTCAAAATATGGAAATATTAGACAGAGGGAACTTTTATATTTGACAATGTTACAAGAATGCAGCCATTTTGGTCTTGAAACATTTGTTCTACTGCGAAATGCTCAATGATTTGTAAGAATTGGCCCGTTTTCTATTGCAAGCATTAAAGAAAACTGCAGCTCCTCAGACACACACTTACCACCAGTTTCAAGGTCCCTCAGAGGCCAGAGAACCGTGTAAGCCATTTGTTGAGGCATATAAAACAGAGGTGCTGCTGCAAAACTTGGCTGGTCTGAATGCTGAATGCGTGATCCAAATTCATCCATGATGTACCAGACAGGAACCTTCTCCTCTGCAGTCTGCAGGAATAAGCAGAGAGAGGCATCTTGCACACATCAACTGCAGAACAGCTCTGTGAGACAGAGGCACTGGCAGCACCCCTACACCACTTTTCAGATTGCTGCTTCAACCAGGACTGTGGGCAGGTGCTCCACACTGAGCAATGCTCTCAGGCCTGCAGCCCTGAGGCTAAGCCAGAACTCAGGCACTGCTGGGAAGGGCTGGCCTGCTCTCACCTTGACTGCACACTCACATCCTCTTTCTTGTGCTACTGCTGTTGCCTACCAGGCCCATCTTCCCTGAATCAAACCAGCCACTTAAGAGAGCTAAACCAACAGAAGGCTGCTTGGTAGCAGCTGATGGAAAACTAATCCTATCAGAATCAACTAGCTAAGAAGTGTTTGAAGTTTAAGAGTGAAGGAGAGCAAAACTGTCACCTGTGACAACAGCTGGCTGGGAGTGTTGAAGCTGCATCATCAAAGTGCTCCTTCCTGCAACACTCCCCATGAAAAAAATCCTGAATGAGATAATAAATTTTAAATTGCTTGGTAGCACTACTGTGGTCCTTTTAAAGAGGCAGGAATGGAGCAGAGAGATTAGACTTAGGATATTCAAGCAGCCCAATCCCAGAAAAGGGAACAGAAGACAAGTTTAACTACAGGTTGAATTAAATGTCTTCTGGAAAATCACTTTTCAAGCGGTAATACAGATAATTCTATTTGACTCACAAGCTATTCATGACAAATTGAGAAACAAAGAGAGAGGATAGAAAGACTCAGCGATACTGTTCCAATCTCTCTTTTATTTAAGGAAAAAATAGTAGAAACGAATCCTCTTCTCAGGGATTTTTCAGACCTGATTCTACTGCGAGTTAAGTTTGAACTTAACTGATAAAGATGACCAGTCCAGAGAACAATCTCAAGACCCTGGGCTAACAGGTGCAGTCTGGTCATGCTCTCACTGCTCAGGGTTAGCCCAGACCATTCTGGAAAGGGCTGAGGCCAAAGAATTCACCTTTCTCCTCTTTAATCCAAAAGACTCAAGAAAGCCTTAGAGCTCCCTTGCAAACCCTGCAATAGGGTTTTCACCTGCACCCTGAAGGCTGTATTCCCTCAGAAATGGCGTGTGTGCACTTGAAGGTGTTTGAAGGCTCAAGACATACTTGTACAATGCTGAAGGACTACAGAGGGCAGGGTGACCAAATCTGGTGTGGTCCTACCCACACACCCTAAAAGCAGCAGCCCTTGCAGTAAGTTATGCCCAGAAATACTCAGGCTCCATCTTGAAGGTGGCTGGTTCTCACCTAAGGGGAAGGTAACATTTACACAGCATGAACAATGCAGGGAGTTACTTGGCAGTGTAGCTACAGCCCCGGTCTGTAAAGCACTCTGCACAGGTGAGGAAAACTGCAAGCACAGCTGAAACACTTTCATGCAGAACAGCTCATTCTATGAGAAGTTCTTTCCTTCACTATGAAAAACTTTGAGTAGGAAAAAAAACAATAACATACAGACAGACTTCCCCCAAATAGCCCCTTTCTCTATAAAAAAAACCCTCTCGAATTTCTCATCACAAAGCTGGTAGCAAGCTGCTGTGTGTTTTAGCTCTACATTGCATTTGCTCTCCTACCAAGTAGAAGTTTGTTCTGAAATGCCTGTAAGGATCTTTGTTAATATCTGTGCACTGGAACAACTTCACCCCAAAATCTTTAGCATCTAGTAGAGACTCACCCCTTGAGAGAGCTGGTAGGTCTGGTTGTACTTCCACATTTCCTGCAGCACCTGCTCGATGCTGCCCTCGTCTGGGACCTCTCCGTGGAAGGCAATGCCCATGAGGCTGGCCATCCTGTGCAGCAGGCCGGGCACTCGGCGCAGCTGCTGCCGGGCGTGCTCCATGCGGTAGGTCCAGGCGTGGTCGATGAGGAACACGCTGCAGGAGAGGTTGGAAACCCTCAGGTGGGGTCATACCCCCGCGGTTCGCACACAGCCACTCTGAACAAATGGGGCGTTTCCCTGCAGATCCTGTGATAGCCAACCTGCTCTTAGTCACAAAGTCACTCCCAGAGCACACACACTGTGGCACTGCAGGGTAGGAGCAACTTTCCAGCAGTAATTTCCACTCTGGTTTTGTTCTAGAAAGCTTATGATGCATTAGTGAGCATTTCCATGGAAGTGAGGAGCAAACAAAGAACAGGCACTCAGTTTGTGAGCTTATTCCCTTTAAAAGCCAAGAACACAAATGTCTGCCCTTTTAATCACCATTAACTCTACTGCATCAACCTGATATTCTTGCCTGAAGCAGGAAAACAATACACTATTTGGAGAAATTATTTGAGGACCTTGTTAGCCATGAGGTCTTGCGACACCTACTGACATCTCTAAACCCAGGTGGAGAAGTCTAATCATTAGAAGCCTGTATATGCTGTTCAAAGAAAGTGAGCAGTAAGTTTTCATTGTTTCTATTTGTCCTTTTTTCTGTTGTTTTTTTTCTTTTCTTTTTTTGGTTTTGTTTTTTTTGGGTGGGGGTAGGGCATGTCACCAAGTTACTTTTAGAAAAAAATGCATTGTTTGAAAAAATTACAATCTAACCCAAAATAAAACCAAACACATCTGGCACAGACTTCCCTTGACAAGTTTAACCCTTGTTTAGGCTGCATGACTTTGACTTTTAGGAAAACCCAGTGTTTTTCAAACAGAAAGGTTCTCTATATTTTGGTTGTATCACCTTACTGAACCAATACAGAGAAAAATCTGAATTCTACTTGCTAGCAAAAACCTCAAACCACACAAAAAACCCTCCACAACACCCATATTTCAGAAAGCTAAAAACGTGTCAGCTGTCACGTAGGGCAAGTATAGTTGAACAATTGTTGTATCCCAGATTCCACACACACATGAAACCCCACTTAATTTTAAAATTAAAGGCTCCAGAAAATGCTAAGGTCAAGCTCTTTGAAAACGTTAGCAATCAGGTGTGTTGGTATTCTGCTCCCACACATGAATGCTGCAATGAAGGCCAAGATTATCACAGGAACTGATTTTGAAGTTGATAATTGAAGTGCACTCCCAGATTTAGAAAGGTGATGACTTAGGCAGATACCTATGATACTTCGTTGGTTTTACTCATCAAGTCTAATTTAAATTTTTAGAGTTTGCATGTTTACCTAAGATCTAAAAAGTATGAAAGGTCTCACAGAAGTTTTATAGAACTGAGCAGAACTGCATTTAGATTTCCAGAAGAGATGACTTCATCTCACTGCTTTTTATTAATGAATGACAAATACCCTGTTCTATGTTTGAAACCAGTAAAAACACAAAAAGCAGTGCTATAATAGAAAGTTGTTTCTTACACAACTTCATCCTAGTTTTACAGATACATCCTAGTCTTATATTCATAACAGCTGATTTGGAAGCAAGAGAACATTAATTTGATATATTCAATTATATTATATTATATTAATGCACATAACCACACTCTTCAATTATACCTTAGCCAACTGAAATGTAATAGCCCACAGACTATTACCTTGAGTACCTTCTTGGCATGAGACTTGTGGAGATCACAAGTATTCCTTGAGTATTTTTTCCACAGGCACACAGTCTTGCAGATACAGAGATTTGTTTCATTTTTGCAGAAATCATTTCAAGGTTGCCTTTTCCCTATTTTCTACCTGAGTTTACCAAAACCAATTTCTAAGTATCTTCCTGCATGATTTAAAAAGGAACCACATTAAGATACTTGCACTCCCAGTATCCTTTGCAAGGTGTGCTTCAGAGCATGCATCTTTCCTCAAACATGCAGCTGTGTCTTAGACTTGTAAAAGGGGATTTCTGAACAGGATCAAACGAATCTCAAAGCAAACTGTCACTATCATTTTAGGGTTTCACACTACTCAAAGAATGAACACTATTTTCAAAATCACAACTCACCTATCAGGATTAGAGGCTTGAAGCCCATTTTCATTTGTTATAATAACTTTGAAACAAGGTCCATTTCCAGGATTTGGTTTCTTTTTGAATTGTTCTTCCATTTCTTCATCAACTTCTTCCTCCTCATCCACCTCTTCTACTTGCATTATTCCAAAGTAGTCACCAGCATCAAATACCTGAGATGGAAAGTACACAAAACATCATGCAACTGGTTAAGGCAGTACTCTGATATGCACAATGCAACACCTGCAGACATTTCCTCCCTGTAATCTGATAAAAATTGGCATTTCTAACTTAAGAGCATTGAATGAACAACAGCATTTACTCTTTCACATTTTAATAGAGCTGTTTGTTTGGAGAGTTTCTTTAGTTAATATTGGCAGGAAGCTTTGTTGGTTTCTTTGGCACCAACAGGTCTACTGATCATTGTCTATTGGATTAATGCCTCATTAAGAATTTTAGAGGCCAAAAACAGAATACCTTTGCTCAACCTATCAGTAATTTAAGACCTGCAAAACCGGGTGTTACCCAGGCTCCACAACCATAGTAAAGTATATTAAGGCCCCTGAATAAAAAGAGCTTTTCCCAATTGAGTTCTGAACCAGTTAAGAAATCTCAGCCTGTTTCCCTCTCTCTTCTTTACCTATAAAAGAAACTATCAGTTTTTGCTTACCTCCAGATAAATTGGGAATTCCTTATACTGCTACATATAAAGTTAAGTTTTATACACTTATCTCTATGAATGTGCTGCAAGGGGTTTGTTTACACTCTTGCTACTCTGGATGCAACAACTCCATCTAGAGCATACAGAAATTAGGGCAGTCTCCACACAAGGCTCCCTTGCCAAACAGTGGGCTTGTACATTTGGCAGAACCAAGACCCTGCTCACAACTTTCATCATTTCAAAATGAACGTATGTTTTTGGGAAGACAACAAATATGTAAAGCCTCAAAAGACTGTTGAAATTCTTTCAGAGAGAATTATTTTGTTAGAGTCACTCACACACTACCTAACAAACCAGGTATGGGCAAACAAATCAATCTAATATGACTCAAATGTAGCAGGGAAGGAGAAAGGTCTAAAGTGTGAGCTCTAGAGTTACTGGTTCAACACTCCAAACCCAGTTACACACAGCCTGCAATGCCACATTAATTAAATCACACAGAATCACAGAATGAACCAGGTTGGAAAAGACCTTTTCAGATCATCAAGTCCAACCTATAAAAACCATTATTGCTATATATTGACAACTTATTAGCTGTAAAATCCCAGCAGCAGCAGCAGCAAGCTTTTATTCATTCAGGTGAGTGTTTCTTTAGGACAAGTATTTTTGCTAAGCCTCAACAGGAGGTTGAGGAAATCAACTCTACATTTGTGAAGAAAGGCCACATAGAAAAAGCAGAGAGCTGCTCAAAGAGGGAGGAAGTCAGTAGGGAAACAACAGCTACTTCTCATTTAAGCCACAGTCATAGAGGAGATCCAAGTGGAGAACTATATGAAAATCCCTTCTGAGGAACAGCAGATGGTATTTCCCTTTGGGATGGCAGGAGGCAAGGAGAGGAGGCCATGGTGGAAAAAAAAATCTTAGAATGTCTTGGGCTAGAAGGGACCTTAAAAGATCATCCTGTTTCCATCCCTGCTGCCATGGGCAGGGATGCCTTCCAGATGCTAACAATAGCTAACAGCTATTAGCTCTTATTAGCTAATAGCTTCTTAGCTAACAGCTTCTTAGCTAAATGCTAAGAAGATGCTAACAGTATGCTGGCTAATGCATACTTAGGTATTTTTTTTAAGGTAAAGAAAATTACTTTGCAAACAAACTTACTAGAAATTAAAAAACACCTATTTAAAAAAAAGAAAAATCAGAAACTAAGTTTCTCTTACTTCAGCAGGTATCAAAATAGCAGTTCTAATTTATTTCTAATTTTTCAGTTCCTAGAAGAGGATAACATTACACACCTCTTGCTGTTCTAACAGTAGCCTGCAATGTTTCTTTGAGTCTCTGCAGAGTTGCCTTGAAAATTTGTAGCCATTGCAATATATGTAGCTGCAGGCAGATCCCAGCAGAAGGAAGAGCCCTTCCCTGTACCCACAATTCTTGTCAGGTTGGCTCCCAGCTGTGTGAGCTCACTGGCCTGGTTCAGGGCATAAGTGCTAATCCCAGCCTGTGGCAGTAAAAGCAGCATGCCAGGAAACATGTTCCTTCCACTCTTCCCTGAAGTGACACTTCAGCGCTCCTGCTGCTGGATCAAGGGCCATCCTCAACGATCTCGTGAGCCAGCAAAGAAACAGCAGCCAAGTGACTGGGAGTCATTAGAAAATAAAAAGTCTAAGTGTGACACTTGACATGTGCTGCAGTGTGGCACTGTGGCACTGTGTGTGTTTCCACATTCAGCTTTTGTCTTAAGGAGTTTGTGACAGAGGTGAGTCGGCGGCTGACTCAGAATCAGCCTTCACTCACAACAGCCCCCACCCGTTTACCAAACACCCACAATGAATATCAAGTTCTTCCACAACACTAAGGGGAAGCTGTTGGGTTTATAATTTATTAAATATCATCTCAAGGCTTTGAAAACTTTGAAAATGCCCTAAGCCAAAGTTTTGGTCTCTCCCTTCAACAAATCATCAGATGCATGAGGCTGTAGCAGTCGCAGTGAGCAAAAAACTCAACTTTTAATACCTTTACAGAATCATGCTTCATGAGAAATTTCTCCTAGAGGATTTATAACCTTGTAAAAGTGAATTATGTGTATTCCTCACTCAAAGCAAATCACACTTCTCACAGCAGCAGCTCAAGACCACCTTAATCACTGGCTTTCTGTGAGGATTTTGTTGTTTTTTAAACTCATAATTGATAATACAAGCAGTGCAGTAGTACACTGATGTGTTTGGCAGAAGCACCTCGTTGTCGATGTGGATACACAGATCGTTCTGTGTCTCCTCTCTTCCTCTCTCCCTTTGAGCCAGGCTGTCACACTGAACCTATTAACACAGCAGGTCCATTGAGGGAATCTTAAGTAAGCTCCTTAAGCAAAAACCAGCTGGATAAGATCACACCACCAATTTGAAAGTAATCTTTGGCTTGAAGCAGAATAGGGAGAGCTCCCATTAAGTATTCCACCAGAGCAACCAATAACCTCTAGAAAGCAAAGGACACCAACACATTTCCAGTGGCACAACTGCCTGCAAGCAAAATCTGTTTGGGCAAAATCCCTCCCTCTTCGTGTTCAGTACAGTTCCAACCTAACCAACCCCAGAGAACTTGATACCAAAACAGGTAAATGTCATGACAATTACCACACAGGCATCTCCAGCAAATTCTTTTAAGGCATACTGCAAACTGCTTTGAAGGCCACAGGTAACTTCTGAGGCTGCCCTCCACTGCTCTGGAAAATAAAGTCTAGTAGAATTATCATGCTGCATTCCTTCTAGTAATTAATTAAAAGCCTCCATTTCTAACTGGGATGAAACTCTAAGCAGTCTTTTGCCAGCAACATCTGAGGGCAACAAAGATCTTCCTGCAGTATACAGAAGTCTGCAAAATAGCTTAGCATATGGCCAGAATAGAAAAAAAAAAGATTATGAATAAAATTAGACACAGGCACTGTATTTTCCAGGCTTATAAACATACTATACACAGTTTATCCAATAGCATAAGAAGCAACCACTACACTAGAAATAGAATTTTAGCACTTATAGTGAATGATTACACATGCATATATTTTATTTTTCAAGTTTCTGCCAGAAATAAAAAAAAAATTTCCTCCCAACAGATGCTGAATACTAAATACAAAATGAATAAATAAAGGCAGGTTTACCAATCTAGCAGTTATACCCTGTTTCGAATGAGTAATCCAATTTCATAATGCTCTCAGAAGGAAACTTGCTCTAGCAGATCCCAAGGTAAATAATAATAAAAAAACCCAAACCCTCCACCTTCTCACAGGCTTTAGTGTACAAAGAGGAGGGAGGGTGCATTCACTCTGTACCTTGAAACACATGTGAGAGTGTTGAATAAAAGCTTCTTGGACTGGGTTCTAGAGGTACTGATGCAAGAAATATTTTTATCTGTATTATGGATGCAAATTTTTCAAGTTCTACACTAGAAAGTTTTAATCTTTGCAAGAGGTTAGGACAAATGAAAAAGTCCTCCCACTTTACACACAAAACAAGGAAACTCATCCTATCCTTCCATGTTGCACTGGTTTTTTGCCCCCTGAGTTGTACTTTATTATCTAGACTTCCAAAATGTTTTCACCTCTTCCCCTCACCTCCTTTTGTTTCCTTACTACTGCTCCTCCAGCCATTCTGCATGGTCCTAAGTTCTAAGCAAGCTCCTGTAGCTCTATCTCCTCAAGAGGTCATCCCTCTCCAGAGTCCTTAGCACTCCTCACATTAACCCTGGACATCCCAATCTTCTCAATATCCTTTTGTCCTCCTTCTGGACAAAACCCAGAAGCCGCAGCAGTAGAGACAAGCACTCTTAGCAGCTTACCTTATCTTCCCAAGCTCACTGAAATAATTAAGTCTCTTTTTCCACACACACTGGGATATTTAGTACAGAAGAGCCTGCTCAGCCACTACTGCAAGTAAAATGAAGCAGCAGGAGCAGCCTGCTGCCTTAGGGCACGAGCTTTCTTCCTTCTGCCTTTCGTCATTCCAGCCTCTGCAAAAACATAAACACCACAGCTCTCTTCTCACTCTACTGTCTTACCTCCTAAATATTTCAGCCATGGGTCGCATATCTCAAGCCCGCATTAGGTCACAGCACAGATTCAGTTTGCTACTTCCAGCTTCATACTGGCACGTGGAAACACAACAGCTCTCAGCTGTGGGTTTCCTTGGCAGCTTTATACTGCTTTCTGTTCCATCCTCTTCCAGGACATCCCTTCTCATACCTTCCTACCTAAGCAGAGCAGCAGATATTCCTGCTCCAAGTCACTTGCATGAATACTTACTGAAGGGCATGTAATTCCACAAGAAGTTTGTGACTGGGCATATGCTAGAAATAATGTAGATATATCTTCTCTGTAAAAAACAGGTATTCCTGTTATTAATAGTACCACACAACAGGTTGAAAGCAGCAGGAATAAATTCAGACCCTTCCTGACAATAAACACTCCTACCATGACTTGCAATGCTTTTCTTCTGTCCCTACTTTGAAGCTGAGATGCAGAAAAGAAGCATTCTAGTAATTAGAAATTACTTTACCTATACATGGGTGCTAAACTGCATTCTCCTCACCTTTCCTACCATCCTATATTACCTGTTCAAGTTTCTCATCCCATCTCACCCAATTCTTCACTGCTTATCCTGCCTTCCAGCAAATCAGTACTTGCCTTCTCTCCTTATCAGATCTCTCTCTCCCCAGGACTAGAAGATCACCTCATTCATATTTTCTGCTCCTCCAGACTCCCTCAAGCACTCTTAACTCTCCAGACAAATGGTTTCAGGTTGCATCTCTTTCCTGCCTCAGTTTCTTGTTCCTTTACTCCAACAAATCAAAGACAGCTTTCCTCATCACTAAGGCTGGGCTGCAGATGTGCAAATCGAAAAAAAAATTTCTAAATACAACCCGTGTCTTTACAATCTGTTTAAAATCACTCATTTTCTTGACTTTATTTCTCTTCCCTTTCTCATTACAAAGCTCTAGAGAGCAAGCAGATGGTTGCTACGAAGGTGAAAAGGGATACTCCATGTGCATGTACCACACACCCTTTAGTCCAGGGCCAGGGGTCAGCTTCACCTGAAAAAAAACTGCCCAAGGCAGGTAACTCATGCACACATGAGATGAGCTGACTGAGCTCTGCACAGCTGTAAATGGCTGAGGGCAGGGTAAATCTGTGTGGAAGTGAACTGGAAAAAAATTAATTAAAAATCAGGCAAAAGCCAACCCAAACCATAGTGGAATAAGATATGACAACATCCTGAGTCTATTACTACTACTGTTGCTGTTTTTTCTTAATTCTCTTTGGCATAAAAAGCTGAAGGGTTGAGAACACTTTCCTGCATTTGGCTGGGACAGAGTTAATTTTTTTTCTTAGTAACCGGTAGACTGCTGTGGTTTTTTAGATTCACCACCTCTCCCCAGTACTGCATCTCTAATTACCGGGATCTCCAAACGCTTTCAAACTTTACGCCGATAACAATAAGACGAAATCAGATATGCACAATACACTTGACGTCTTTTACAGACCCGAGCTGCAGTTTCGGCAACACAACCCGCACCGCGCCTTTCCCATTGTCCCCTGCTAAGCAACACCGTGTCTCTCTTCTTCACCCAGGGGTGAGAGGGGCTCCCTCAGCACCGCTCTCCCGCGACTCCGGCTCGGGGCTGCCCTGCGGGGCTGCTCCCTGAGCGCCGCTCAGCCCACCTCTCCGCGCAGTTTGCGGCTCAGGCTCTCCCAGTAGCGCGTCGGGACCCGCGAGGCGCGGAGCGCGGCCCCGTGGAGGGCCACGAAGGCCGCCAGAGCCTCCTCACCGTCCCCCGCCATGACCGGGCCGGAACGCGCCGGGCGGGGCCGAGGGCGGGCAGGGAGGCGGAAGCGGCGCTCGGGGCGTTCCCGGAGCCGCAGGGATCGGTCCTGGAACGGGGCGGGCGTCGGGGTTGTCGGCACCCGAGGGCCGGTTCGGGACACCCCCGAGGAGAAGGGGCGTGAGGAAGCTTCATTCTGCTGAGCAGATGCGGATTCTGCTTCTCCTTCTTTGTTGTTCTCCTGCTCTGGAGCTTTAATAAAATCACAGCACTCGTTGCGCAGTGCTGGCCACGAGATTTTTTTTTTTTTTCCTGTTTTTTTAGGGACTCTTCTGGAAGGCCCCAGCCGTAGCCCCTGAAGTGGGGCCAGCCACAGCAGTGGGAATTGCTCTCTATGAGTTGTGATGCTCAGGAAAAAGCATACAGTGTCAGTCATTTATTAAATTAAAGCTTTTTTTTAATTTTGAACATTAACAAGGGAATTTAACATGTAGGCCTGTCTTAAATATCTGTCAGTACAAGAGGTGTGTTTTGTGCAAGCGCCTGTAGCAGAGTGCTGGCTTCCCAGATCTTTCCTTGGATTGTTTAGAAGAGATTTCTAAGAAAATGTCTTCCTTCTAAGATTTCGTGAGGAATAGCCTAAACCAGTTTAACCTGAGGCTTTTAAAATGTTACTGCTAGCTTTGGTCTCACCTCAGGTACGGTTTTAAAGCACCAAGGGCAAAGCCAGGTGTCCAACACTGCTCGGAGCGCAAGTCAGGGCTTTGCTGTGCCCACTGCTGCTGCTGGGAGCACCCACAGCATTCTCCATGGATTATCTGCTCCACAAACTGTGGAAACTCCTTTTCCTGCCAGCTTATCCTCCAATCAAGGATTCAACTTCAGCACTACGTGGGCTGGCAGTGCAGCAGTGTGGGGAGGGGTGTCCTACAGCCCTGGAAATAGTCAGGTTCAGGAAATAGGATTTTAGAATCTAGTAGCTGGTCAAGAAAGTCTCACATTCAAAGACTACAGTCAGTGGAGAATGTGCCATATTGAAGAAGTACCTCTTTGCTCTCTGCCCTGTCTAGTGTTGCTGGACTGGTGTCCTCTGTAACTACCCAAGAGCAGCAACAATCCCTTTCTCCACATAACCACAGAATTATTCAGGAGGAAGATCTATAAATTAAAGGGCTGCAATAGGTTGGCCAGGCAGAGAGAGAGTAGAAAGAGATTAAAAATGGTACCTATGTGCTATACATCACTCCTTAGCAGCTGAGGATCTAACTCAATCTCCAGGTTGGATATCTGAATAATAAATGGAGGCAAATTTTCCTCTTTGCCTGAGACTGTGTTTGCCTCACCACATGCTGTGTTCCCACATTTCCTCGGCATAAAGGCTCCACTAGGATGTCTCTAAGAAGACTTCCCTGATTAAACAGCAGATCAAAAAATAGTTGGATTTCCAGTGTTCCTTGACTGTGTTCTCACCCTGCTACCCTGAGTTTGAGCACTTTTTTTGCTAATATTGCAGTTTGGGAAAAGAGAATGGCTGTAATGTTGATCTTGCTCTAGCATTGTAAAATATGGAGATTTGACCACTTACTAATCCTCCTGGGAACCTTGCTTACTGAAAAGGCCACACTTTCCTCATTTCTGTCTTTGTCATGTTGTGTAGTTAACTCAAATATTTACTTGCTTTAAAAAACAAAAACCAAAAAAACAAACAATAAACCAACCCCAATCTTTTTTTTCCTTAAACAGACCAAGGAGGAAAAGTGTGGGGTATTTTCATGTCTTTGTTCAGTAGAGTCACAGCGATCATGCCCTGTCCAGAGGTGAGCGGAATGTGATCCTGTTCGAACATGAGATTTACATAATTCTTTTTCTCATTAATTGTAGGCAGATGCTTTCTCACTGCTTGTTTGCACTTCCACCTCACTTTGGATGGGAGTTCTGGCTGCTGGCCAGCTGGCTGTGGTTCCAGGCTGTTTGAGTGAGTTTGCAGGTCTGCAGGCTGCTGCTGATAAACTCCAAGTACTAATAAGGCACAGTGAGAATCACTGAGGTTAAGAGTAGACTTAAGTAAGTGGGCTCTTCCCTGACTTTGTCCAGCACTTACCTAAATGTGGTCTTACTCAGCTGCTGTGCTTGGCAGCTCGTTTTACTTTTTTGCTGGTTTTCCACAACAGGAGTAATTCCTGGAGCAAGGGAATGGGGGCCAGCACTCACCGTTCTTCTATCACCACTTCAAGCACGGTGAGGCTTTCAGGAGCAGTTCTTCCTACTCTGATGTAGATGACCTGTCATGCCAGAGCCATAGCCCAGAGGTACCACTGCCAGCCTCTCATGAAAGCAGGTGCTTGTGGATAATCTTTGTAAAGAAAAGTCACCACAGTATATTATTCTGATTGTTTCCTTAAGGAAAGTGGTCGATTTACAGTGCCTGAACAGTGCAGCCCTTACTCAGGTTATGTGCTTATTAAATGTAATGGATTACTTTACATAGGCATTCACAGAGAGTACAAAAAGGTCTCAGCAAGGCTGAGCTTACTAGCACCACCACAGTCTGAAATAAGAGGATTTAGCCTTCTGGCACTATCCATGGGAAGCCAACCCGAGGAGCCCTCGAGCCTCTCTGTCACAGCAGGCCTCATGACTTATCCACCACCACCACATTTAGTTCCTGCCCTGCAGCAGTCTGCAGCAGAAATTTATCATGAGTTAACATATGTGAAGTAGCATTTGCCCCCAGCTAACACAGCGAGAATTTTTCAAAGTTTTGTGAGTCTGGCAGCTTGTGGCTTTATTCCAAATGCTTATGGCTATCTCATCCAAATAGATCTGATGTGCATTTCCCACTTCATATTCCAGCTGTTTAATGTTAGAACCTTCCTCTTTACTAACATGGCATGGAAACCTTCTTAAGAGAGGTAAGGCTATAAGGGGCAGAAGAGACCTTAACATCATAGTGAAAAGGAGATGAAGGGACATATTTTTGGTGCACTTTAAAGCTTATGTTTCAAAATAGACCATTTGCTTTCCAGTCAACAGCTTTCTGAATGGTAAAACTAGAACTTCAAAGCATGGAAAGCTGTAATAGGGGCTTACATAAGAGGAACATAATTTGCTGTGAATAGTTTATCATAGTATATGTGAGTTTAAAACCTCAGAGAGGTTTGTAAGAAGGCAAAATGTATTCTTCTGCATCGAAATAGCTGCATCAAAATAGCAGTAATTGTGTATAGATTTTCCCTGCTTGCTTTGTGGACAGGTACAATTTTTGGGAAGGTTTTGCAACACCCACCTGCCAGCTGGAATCTGTATGAAGACTCTCCCATACCCTGGCTACCATGTGACAGTGGGGCTGTGCTGTCCTGCCCTGTGCCCAGATGGACACTCGAGTGAGGAGGGAAACCCATGTTTTGACCTTGGAATGGGTGCCCATGTGAGTGTGGAGTTTGGAAAGAACCTCGGAGAACACCTTGCAGGTGGATGAGTGATATTAGCAGGTTGGACTCAGCCTCCTCTCTCAAAGTCTGGCAAGAGATCAATGTGTGAAGGATAATAAACCAAACAAATTGCCTGGCACAAACAATACTTTGAATGAGTGTTTTCCCCAAGAGACAAATTTACTGCACCCACATTATGAGCTGACATAACACAGACTGACAAGTGCAGGTGTTTTACTCTCAAAGATACTCTCTCACTGCTCATGTAGTACTTGGGTGGAGGGAAGCTACCCTCATTCTGGGGTACAACAATGAAAAAACATCTTACCAGGCAGCTCCAAGGATCTTGTGTCCATGTAGGCGATCCAACCTGCTGCCCTCATCCTGAGGCATCCTGCTGCACCTCCACAGCTTCTGCTGCAGTTTTTCACCAGTTGCTTGGGTGCCTTCAGAAAGGCAGATCCCTGCTCTTCTGTTTCCCATGTCTTTAGGCATACATAGCATGCTGTCTAATATATTACTTCTATAAAAGTTGGACCATTACTTAGGAATACTGTTCTACACACACAATACAAGTGAGCTGGAGGTGCTGTTATTCTACCTGTTAAGAAGTGCTTTTGGGGAGTAGCACATCTCATGGTGTGCTGACTGCCCACTTAGATGTTATATTTAAGAGGCAAAAATAGCCAGTTATAGTGGCTGTGCAGCATAGGCCCTTTCTGTGACACCAGGAGTCAGCTGATGTTGATTCCTAGATATAGAGAAGAATAAATAATCTATGCCCAGCCTGCCTTCACTTACCTGCTGGCTTGTGGCAGAGTGCTGTTTCTCAGGCCATTATGTTTTGTATACTTGTTGGGAAGTCATGGAAAGACTGGAACTGGGAATGGACCCCTCTGCAACTGTCACCAGGCAATGCCTGTTTCAGTAAACGAGAATCTTGTACTCAAATGAAGACTGTCAGGACTGCTGAAGCTTAAGTGGCTGTTATAAAGTAGCCTGTTCTACCCTTGTGGTAGAAGGCAATCAGTTTGACAAGCAAGACTTTCCTCTTTGACAAGCAAGACTTTCCTCTCATGAAGCTGTGCTGGCTGTGACCAATGCCTGTGTTGTCCTCCAGGTGTTTTTCAATATTTCCTGGAATAATCTTTTCCATGATTTTACCAGGCACTGAAGTGAAACTAGCAGTCCTGTAGTCTCTAAAGTCCTCCTTCCTTGCCCTACTTGAAAACTGGGACAATGTTTGCCAGCTTCCAGTTAGCTGGGACCTCTCTGGATTCCCATTCTAGATTTTGTCCTTGTGCACAGATACTTCATTACCAATTATCAACTAGATTTTTTGAAGGAACTTTGAGGTTCAGCTTTTCTGTCTTTGATAGGAACTGACTTTTCTTGTTACTCATTTAAAGCTCTGAAGCCATAGGGACAGCCCATTTCATACGGCACAACTGTAATCTCATAAAAGTGATGTTGTGTCTTCTTGGAATGCAGTGAAGATAGCTGCCCATATAAGTTGAGTGAATTCCTACCAGCTGAAAAAGGCAGTAATTGGTATTTTGCAGCCAGTTTCCTGATGCCTTTCAAACCTGCCAAAGACACCCAGAGTCATCAGTCATACTGACAGTATTTATATAACTAACAATTTGTACAAAATCAGCAAAGCTGATATTGTCACATCATAAATGTTTTCTCTTAACAAGCTGAACTGCTTACAGGAAGATAGCAGCAGAATGGCACATGAGAGCTTCCTTCCTCTTTCTTTGAGGCTGCCTTCTTAATAGAGAGGTGTGACAAAGGGCAGCTGCAGGAGCTATACATGGTAACCCCAGAGTTAGTTTAACAAGTAGTTAAAGGTCCTGGAGCGATATTGGTGATGTGGTCCTTCACTGTAGCCAGGATTTCTTCTTTGAAAAACTCTCCTTGAAGCCTGTTTGGAAGGAACTTATATCAGTGTCCCACAAACTCCAGTGGCTTGATGAGAAGGAAAAATCTCTCTGTTGCTTAAGGATAAAAATTAGACCAAAATATGTAAATGCTATCAAAAAAGAGAAATTCTCTTCTGATTCTTGTCACCACTTGTGCAAGAAACCTAGTCCATATACACAAATAAAGGGCAGGCAGGAGTATCCATTCAATTTTATGTTTATTATGAAAGTGATTTTAACAAAAGTTTTATTACATGCTTCATTTTTGACTTTGACATAGAAATCAAAGCTATTAATATACAGAGCCAAAAGGAAATGTCTTTTCTTGTAAGATACATTTACAACAACATTTTGTACTATAAATCTGACAGAATTGTTAAAATATTGGTAAAGCTTAGCACTGTATTTTATTTTCTAAGTATCAAATTTTGTACAGTTATTCACTACCCTTTCTCTAAACTATTATCATACATTTCATATGGAAATAGCTGTTTGTACACAATTTACATTGGTAACAAAGTTTAGAAGTCCCAGCAGCATCTACAACAGTTCAGTTTAAAATCTCACTCCTGCGCAGTGGTTTATGTGGGGCAAATTGATGCAGAAACCAGTATTACACCTCGTGTGCCTCCCCCTGAAATCCAGCCTGCCAGAAATTCCTGCTTAAGCTGGTGCTGGACATGATAACAATGAAATTTTTTTGCAGGTGAAAGTACCACTGTCCTGGTGGTTTTGCCTAAAAAAAAGCTCTGTGAGGTTTTATCATTTCCACTGCTCTCTTACGAGCATAGAGATCCCACAGCTTTCCTTGTCTTTCCACTATCCATGGGTACAATCTATTAAATTCTCTTTTATTGCTGAATTTTGTATTGTTTCTTATCCTAACAATGGAAGAAAAACTAGCACTAACTTCAAAATACATATTCTTTATATGTTATAAAAATAGGAAGCACTTTAAAATGACACTTGATAGTTAGTTCTGTTTAAATTAGGATGTTAAATTGCCCCAGAAAACTCTTCCTGTGATGCAAGTGAGACTGAAGAAATAACAGGATCTGTAATCTGGAATGAGAAATCTGGCAACTGTTCATATCCACCCCAGTCTCCTAAAGTATCTTTATAATCAATATGTTGAGTCCCTGCTGCTCTCAATGCAAATTAACGGCCTTTCTAAGTCATAAAACATAGAAAACAATATTTACAAAATAATTTTAATTAAAAAAGTAACAAAAACAAACTCTAAAAAAGATATTTTCACAATAATTAAAGTTTAATTAATCAAAGCCACTTTTTTTTTCCTAGATATTGAGAAAATTGAATTGCAATTGTTTGTATCTCTTTAAACTTGTTATCTCTGCTCTCTGAATACAGATGGTTTAAATTATTACATCTAAAGGTACTTCTGTACATTTTACTCTTGTATATTACATATTAATTTTATAGATTAAAAGATTTATGAAGAAAGAATAAATAAATGAAATAACAAACTGGAATTGTATATATTCAGATCCTTAGATAAGAGTTTTTTGACATTGCTTATTTCCTAGTCTGCTTCTATTCAGATTAGAGATAAAACACAAGACTTGTCTCTGTATCCAAGTCTTTTGCTGAGGAGTGAGTTTATAGTACCTTACAGAAATTTCCCCTCCTCCATAAATTCTTGTGGAAGACAAAAGTATTCCTTTTCCCAAGTGCTTACAACAGTCTCTCATTCTAAAAAAGATTTCATTGAAGTCCCAAAGTACTGAGATTCTATGAGAACTCCTCTAGTTACTCCCATTCCTGTCAATCAGCGGTTTTAAACTATGGAAAAATGCAACTCCTTGAACTCATGATACAGGTATAAGGAACTGTGTGTGTCGGTCATTTCCATAATTAAAAAATCATCCAGACCCCTGAGGTGGCTGAGAGATTTGCCACTGGGTCCAGTTGTTGAAGATTTTACTCCAGCTAAGTTTTTAAGAGCATTCAAAGGTATTCAGAGTCCAGACATGGGAACTGTCACAGAGCAGGTGAGTTTTGCTGTCAAACCCCTGTCAGCAGACCCTGTATAGGAACCATAGCACTGTTTCTGCTTCTGAACTTCCTAACTTGCTGTCTGCAAAATTAAAACTGGGTATGTTTATATCATTTATTGTCTGAGAAATTTGAATGTGTTGGGCAGGCTTATAGAGAGGCACAGGGTGGGGTTTGACTGTTCTTTTGGAATGCTGAACACATACATATAAAGGGTGTTTGGCACTCATGTGGCAGCATCCTTGCATTCTGCTCACAGACGGGACTTCAGGTGAGCTGTGCTCTTTAAAACCCGCTGACAACTCAGAATGTGGACCCTCTGAAAACTCCCTGACCAGTCCTGGACTTACTTAAGATAGGCTAAAACTAAACTAAACTAAACCCGACTTACAAGGTAAGCTAGTTTTAAGTAAATTTACTTAATTTTAAGTAAGCTTTAGAATGAAGCTGCTGTTTAGGTAGGATTAGTCTAAAATCTAAAGGAGTCATAACTTTATGGGGGAGGCACAATGAGAAAATAAATTTCTTTTGAAAAGTTGGTCTTTAGGGAAAAATCTAATGTATGATGGAAGAAGGAAGACAGGGCAAGAAAATGGGCTGAAATAAAGACTTCAGGACTTTAAAATCCAGTTTCAGTGAGCTAAATCTCCAGGCAGAATAAATCTTGTTATTGAAGGCAAGATGCGGTGTGGCAGAAGAGGTGTCAATGTACTGAACACAGAATCCTGCTGCACCTTGTACTCAAATGACACACAGAGGCACCTTGTCCTCAGTGCTTTCAAGGCACAGCTCTGGGCTTGATGAGCAACTTGTGACTGCTGCAGTGTCGTGGACTGCAGCAGGTGTGCAGGCAGGGATTTGGTAGCCTGTGAGAATGTTTTGGGATGATTCACTACCATCTCCCTAAAAATAAGTGCAAGATTTAAAGCAGAAGGAGAGGCTTAAAATGATAAGTGCTGCAGGTGCAGCTTTTAGGCATACAGGCATTTGCAAATTGAAAATAAAGAGCTCTGTTTGTGCCACGGAATTGGGCAATCACAAATGGGCGCTTCTTCATTCTACCTGTAATAACACATAAATGTGTTGCTGCACCCGTCCTGCAAACAATGTGTAATTCTGTGAGAACAGATACAGGGCTGTATTTATCGATATGTTCAAACGCAGTATTTTATATTCAGAGTAAAAGCTAAAATGTTCTGCCATGTTCACAAAGCTGGTTTTCTTAAAGGCAGCCGTATTTCTCCTTGTATGGTTTTTGATTGCCACATGTGTCTAGGTCTTCTCTGCAGAAGACATTCTTTGCTGTGGTGCTGTTATTGTGTAGTAACAACAGGTTCTCTGACTTTGACAATGAAGGCATCCTACACTAACAGATGAAGAGCTGAACTCACCTCCTATTTGGTGACTGCTAGTTTCTGTAACTGTAAATCTAGTATGAAAGTAAAAGTATTTTTAACTTCTAGAGCTGATGTAAAAATTCTGTGCTGTTCTATGAGTCAACTGAAACCAGTTCAGACTGCCCTATATACCACTTGTCATTACTTATTTCATTAGAAATTTGCACATCCAAGAGCATTCTATGCAGAGTGGCAAGCGTTCAAGCCTGACTCATTTTCTAAATATATCAGATATGAACCTTCTATATGTACACAAACATTTAAGTGTCAACTTTTGAGGGTCAAATTATTCTCTTTCTTTCTGTGCCTTCAGCAACACAAAGCCTGTGTTTGCTATAGAAGTCCACAGAAGTCCATAGAAGTGCCTCGTCCTGACTGTGGAGCCCCTGCCCTGATGTGGCTCTGGGGAATTGAAGCCTCATCCTCAGGTTGTCTGTCAGGATGAGCTGGACAAAACCCTGGTTTTGTGTAGCGTGGTTTTAAGTCAAGGCCAAGTGGTACCAGAGACAAATGCAACTGCTCTCACCTGTATTCACATCTCAGAGCTCTCCCAAGGTCCTACTAGCAGTGGCCAGAACTGGGACATGTTCCTCTTACAGTTTCTCTCTGGCACTGGATTTCCCATGGAGCAAAGAACCTGGAAAATGTTATGGTGCTGCCAGTGATTTCTGGACTCTGGCATTAGTGTCATGCAATGATATTATGTCCAAACATGTTGGTTGTTAAACAAAAATTTTAGCAAGGATTTTGCTGAATGCAGTGTACAGTACCAGGTTCCGAAGTTTGCTTACTCAAGTTTGAAATAGTAAAGATCACTGTAAATCACTTGCCAAGTGAGGAAGTTATTTTTCTCCATATTTTTCGTATCTTTTCCTTCATATCTTTCAGTAGAATGGCTGCAATCCTGACTCATTCTAATGGATCTGAATAAAACTGATTAACCTATCGGACGTTGAACTACTGTTTAGCTGAAGTAGTTTGTTAGCTATATACTCCTGCATAATTGAGTACCTGAAAAGATTTTTGCTTTTTTATTTTTTTTTTTGTACAAATTACTACTGTTATAGAAAAAATTAATGATTTTTTTTTTCATTTCAGGCACCCAATGAATCTAGGACTGATGAGATGTTTTTTGTCCACATTTAGTGATCCTTGGTGAATAATAAATAAAAGTAGTTTTAACATCCTCAAGAAAAAGTTTGGTTTAACACCCTTTAACAAAGGACTTTTATGGAGAAGTGACATTTTTTTAACGAGGGTGAATGTATATATTAAAAAGAAAAGATCTGAGGTCCATGAGTGGAAAGAAAAGAATTGTTAGACTATAAGAACAGGCTGTTCAGGCACAGAAAGAAAAAAAAATATATTTTTCAACAGAAAAGGAAAGAAGCCAAGCAAAATTACAACATGATTAAGTAGAAAAATTCAACAGAATACTTAAGGTGTATTCTCATAGAAATGGAATATTCAATCACTTGTTGTCAACAGAAACCAACTGTGTAAATTTAAGCAGTACTTGCTCAAGGCCAAAAAAAAATTGTTAGAAGATAACCACAACCACCCCTAATATATGTCTTTGAGAACATCCAAGGACGTGTTAAACTACAGGGTAGACAGGCAAAAAAAATGCAGCAAAGCAAAACTGTGTGTTAGTCTTTTTTTGAAAGGATGCTGTCAGGAGAGTTCATTTCTCCATTTAATAAACTTGCACAATCAAAAGTGAAAATGATATATAAGAAAAAGGGACCGAAAAAGAAAGGGGACGAAATATTAACACCAAAAAAAAGCAGCTCCTATCTCATTTGAATTAGCTACTGTGCCGGGAAACAGCAGGAAACCCAGGATTTATCATCATGGCAAACCCACTGTCGCTCTGTGAGTAGAGCCTGAGCACCAGGCTAAAGCTCTCCTGCAGTCCCTGTGCTTGATGGGCACTGTGGCAACAAATTTGGGATATAAGGGAGCACCAGGTCTCTGCAAACACAGAATCTGCCCTCCAACTCTTCTGCAGAGACGTGTCCTGCTCACCCTTGATCCCCTGGCAGTCTGGGGCTGGGACACAGCGGTGTTCCCAGTGTTTTAGAGACAGCAGGTCAGCTCCTCCCTGCTGAGCTCCTCCCACGTGTGTTGCCCTGAGGGGAACTCTGCTGGCCTGCATGTGGGGGGTTCCCAAGGAAGAGGCAACAGCTGACCCTTTACTGGGCAGCAGTTGTATCTTCACTGATGCTATTTTTCCTGGAATAATACATATTGAAAGAGATTGTCCCCGAATAAACAATTATCCAGTACTATAAAACCTCAAAGGGCTTCAGTTGGGTGTTAATAGAATTGACAAGCACTTGGAGCAGTCATTTAATTGTCTACACAAAGTTACATATGGATATGAGTAAATAGGGTATGTGGGAGTAAAGATTTAAGCATGAATAATATTTACAGTAACTAGAGATAACATTACTAATGTACTCACAAATAGGAGTATATCTTCATATATTTATATATTGTACTTAATTAGATGCTCTCTTAATGGAAAGAAAACCAAGACTACTAGTGTTGTTCATTTCTCACATATCCTATTGTAAATGTCTTTAAAGGGACCAACTGATGCATGGAAATCCAGAGATAATCTGTTTCAATTAAGTAATTGACAGTGGCAAACCTCTGAAGACGTTTAGAAGAGGACAGATAAAAACATTAGGACATTAGGGCATGGGACTCAATCTCATGTAATTCATAAAACAAAAGTATACATGTTTTTCTTCTTTTTTTTCCTTTTTGATTTCTGCTTGGACAGAGGTTCTACCAAGCCACAAATGAGAAACAACAAATTTTAGATTGTTTTGTTTTCTTCTAAAGAATCAAATATAAACTTCAAGTGCAATTCAAAATCCAAGTATTATTTATACTACGTACTTCTTTCTATAACAGAATTTATCTGCAGGTAGTTTAATCATATTTGAATAGATTCCTCCTTTCTTTGACAAAAGTTACTGTAGGTGAAAAATAAAAAGCTAAATTTTTACATAGTGAAATTTCAGATGCAAAGTGAGGACTAGTGCAGACACAAATTGGATCTACAACTAGATGCACTCAGGGATGCACAACTTTTTTCTTTTGTATTAAGAATCCCATTCAGAACACTGACTTTTAACAATTATAAAACATTACAGGTGTTCTTCAATAACAATTGAGAACAAAGACTGCAAAAAAGAGCCTTCAAATTAGAATATGTTTCTACTATGGAGGAAAGACAATATTTGACAGGAATGCAAAGTAACCAAAAATTGAATACCACTAAACTATTTGTATGGTCGTAGAAACCTGGAAACTTTCGATCTCAATAGCTTTATAAATGATCTTGGAAACATTTCTTTTGACTCTTGTGCTGTGTACTTGAAATAGTTTTGTGGGTGTGCCAGTACATCAAAGAGAGCTTTAATCAGTTTCTTGTCCTAGGGGAGACAACACAGATACGTTAGATAAAAGCAAAGTTTGGATTTAGTGTCTACATAAGTTTCAAAACTGAAGAACAATCAGGTCTGTTTTGCAAAATTTGAGTCTGGGTAAAGCAGTGTAAGGAAACTGCCCCGTGTTGCCCCGGAATTTTAGAGGGATGAGTCTACCTGCTGTGCTGGATGTTTTTTGCAGTGCTCCTGGCAGGTCCTGCCCTGGGAGGGCAGCACCACATTAACCACAAACTGCAGACGTCAGGCATTAGATCTGCAAACTTTCTCTGACCATCCTCCCAGCCTTTTCCATGCTGCTGCCCAGGCCTTCCCTCCACGGCTGAGGAGACAAGGCTGGTCCTCAGTGATGCTGAGCTTTCTAAGGATCTTCTCCTGCACCTTGGGAAAGCCTTGACTGAGAGCCTCAGCTGAGGCTGTGCCTGGCACTGTGCACTGCAGCTGGGACCTGAGCAACCCAAAAGCTGGAGTGAGAGACCAGTGCTGGTCAGGGATGGCCAAGGGAGACAGCTTTTTCTCAGCTCCTGTCCTTCCAAGCCCTACATTTACACGCTCAGTTTTGCCAGCCTTTTTTCAGTTTTAATTAGTTAGTTGTTACAGGTGTTGCTTATACCTTTGGAAAACCATTTCTTATTGAGGCAAGATAGTGATTAAAGTAAATATATTTTTTAATGCACAGCAAACTTAATGAGTCATTTAAACATTTAAATGCCAGGCTCAGTCTGAAAAAGTCTCTTCAAAAAAAAGGTTCTTCATTCTTGGCTGACTAATTTTTCTAACATACAATCTTATTAATCATATTAGCCTACATTTAATTCAGTTCCTGATTCCACAAAGGATGTAAGCATGTGCTCAGTCCAGCTGAGCTACCTGATTTTGGGCTGCTTCAAATATCAGTATAAACCTCAGAAGACAGAGAACTGAATTTGGGATCACCCTTGAGCATTTAAATATAATGATTCTATCAAGGTAACAAGAACTGTTTTAGGAAGATGGTTAGGAAAAGGAATCCTTGGCTGGCCTCAAAGAAAGCAGAAATTTCTTACCTTTAGAATTTCTTGATGGTTTTCTGATGCATATAATCGGCCGTCTCGAACAATGTCTTCTATTAGTTGTTGGTAATCCTCTAAAAAATAAATATCAGTTAAGTGACTTTGACATCCTTTGGGAGGGCAATAGCCAGACATGAGGTAGACCTCTTCTTGAAAACAGAGATGAGAAATTTTGTATCCAGTTAATTATTCAGTGTCTCTCAGGCTGCTGTATTCTAATTTAACCACCTTAAAAATCTCTATTTCTTTACAACAGTGATTTTGAATTATCCCTATAAATTGTAACATCCTCAAAAATCTACTCCCTCCAGATAATAATGCTATATTATCCCCACTCTAGAGGTGAAGAGACAGGGATAAAAGGGTAACTTTTCAAGATTATATATGTTGTATATATGATATTTCAAAGTCCTTGCAATGAAAATTAAATGAGTCACATAAAGTTTTTCCTCATTCTTCTGTCCCTGTAAGCAGTGTAAGAGAGATTCTAAAGAGAGATTCTAAAGGGAAGTTTTCTGTAATGCAGATATAACACAAAGATGAAAAACAATTCAATTCTCACCATCATAAGTCACATAGGGGACCTGAAATCCTTTGCCACTGTTTCCTTCATTTGACTTGAACTGAATCCAGAGTTTCCTTGATCTTGAGGTAAATGCAATAGGTCTCTCATATGTCTGACATGTTTCATATGTTGTAATTGAGGTAGGAGAAGCTGGAAATAAAATTAAATTATGTTCTTTATAAAATAACTTTTTGCACCCTTCCTCATCTAGAGGTCAGAAATGTCAAATTGACAAGACATTTCTCAGCTGACATATTCATGAGAGAAGAAGGTTTTTGTGATAGAATGGATGTTGTCTTTATTTGCCTATAAAAAGAAGTAAGTTTTTCCACAAAAGTAATAGGAGTCCCTCAGCAAGAAGCTTAAGCAGATGGTGAGATATAATTTTTGATGTTTATAAAATTACTATCAATATTACATTTTTTCTTTCTTACTATTCTAGCATTGTATCCCGGAGTTGCCATATGCTTGTCCCAGACAGGTAAGAACAAGTGAGCTGCATGCCAGGCAGACGTAGTAACCTGCCCCTGACATGGCCCATTTGGGGAGTTCATCTGATTGCAATAAACCACTTATCAGAATGTACTGCCTGCTATGGAGATTCTGACCAAAAGACTGTCACACCCTGCAGAGTCAGCGACCCACAGAACCTGGGTGTGAGGAGGAAGCCAACACAGCTTCTCGTAGGACAAATCATGCCTGAAGTGTAACTTTACCCTGATGTGACTGGCTTTGGTCACTATTGGAACCACAATTTGGGGTTAGAAGGACAACTGATGTATTTTGCTATAGTAAGTGCTTTGCTTTTAAAAAAGCTCGTCTGCACAAGTATAATTTCCTTCCATCTACAGTGACCAGGTGTCTTCCTTCTGATATACAGAAATGTCAACACAAGCCCTCAGAGATAAAAAGTTGTGAAAATTGTTTTAGCAAATAAAAGACACCACTTTTGTGAGTAAATACACTGTTTTGAACAAAACTCCATATTAACAACTGCCTTTCAGGTTTGGTGCTTCTTGGGGATTTAGCAACAAATCACCAGAAGGATGCCCACATCCTCCATGCAAAAGAGGAGTGCATCTCATTGGGATCTTAATTTCAGAAGTTGTTGAATTAATTCATAATCAAAGACACAATGCTCCCTTCTCCATTCCACAGAAAAATGGGATAACTTTGGATTTCTTGAGGGTGTCAGTTGTACCAACCCACTTCCCAGATTTAGCAATAACTGCAGCATAAATATATTTACAAAGGATAAGTGAGAGCACAATTTGTACAGATTACAGAGATAGTTCTCCAAATATAATTTAGCACTGTTGACTTCTAGAGTGGCAGTGATTTATCCCTTGTGGTAACTGGGCCAGACAGAAGCCCATTAACTGCTTTTTGATTGAGACAATAAACTTGAATAATTAATATCACTCTGCTAACTGTTATTGGTAGTGTTCTAATTTGCTGTGCCACTTCATTCAAGAAACATTTTAGAAACATTGGCTACACTGAAGACAGTCATCCCTTCAATATGAACTCTTCACTGCATCAGTTTGCAGGAAATGTAAACCATGTCTGGCAACTTACCACTTTTTCTCATCACTAAAACATCACCACATTCATCTTCAATTGGGAGAAATATCTCAGGTACTACAATGAGTATTCTTCTCTTTGGGGGTGGATTTATATTCCAAATGCATTCCACATTAGCTGGGTAGTCTCCAGGATAGTTGGGTGATTCAATGTAGCCAGTGTAGTCCCCCAGTTCTCCTCCACAGTGCTGGTCTGGGGAGAAACATAAATTAGCATTTTTGTTACTTGCTTAGTTAATATGAGGTATTTTTCTAGATCCTCAGGAGCAAGTCTGAACTCCTCCCTGTGGCTTTAGAAATGCTCACATTCTCCAGGTTTAAAGGAGTATTTGATCCAAAAGGTTGCTCCAGCTGATTGCAAAACTTTAATCTCTGGTGAATGAACTGATTCAACGCCTCATCAAGGCTGCTTTAACACTTGAGTGAGAAACACGGGTAAATAAACATGATCCACTTGTGGTCACCATGGATACTGTGCTGACATGCAGAAGAGATTCTGCTTTAACTTACTTGGTTTTTAACCGGGTTTAGCTGAATGAGTATGCTGGTCCCAATATCCAGCTCTACTTGACTACAGATCTGCCTTGCTTCATCTTAGATTAAACCAGTTAATAAAGGATCTCCATTGATGGATCAGTTTTTCTTTCTGAGTTTTCAAAAATCCTATTGAATTTGGCACAAGTTACTTAAGTTCAATCTCCCCAGGCCTACTCATCCACATAAAATTAGATGTATGTTTAAATATTTTGCTTAATCCAACCCCCAACTATTAGGCAAGGTCAGAAACTGGCTTGAAAACTGAGAAGATCTAAGACAGCAAAGTAGCAACAAAGTAATAAGGATGGTTTTATTTTACAGGAAAATCATCAACCTTCTTCAAATTCCATACAAATACATAATTTACATATAAAATGGCATTAGAAATGATGAAGGGCTTTAAAGACAAGACACATAATCAGAATAAAAACTTACAGGAGATCTGCACATGAATAGTTAGTTACATGACATTGCTTAATCATTATAGAAAAATTCACTTAAATTAGCGTGGTAGAGATGAAAAAAAATGCTTGCCTAAAATAATCAGTCATACACAAAAGATCAAATAAAACTGCACTGAAATACTTGGGAATATTTAAAATAGTAGTAAGATAGGAGGCTGAGTACTGAAAAAAGCCTCCAAGAATATCTCACTGTCATAAACGATTACCTGGCAATTGCAGCATGCATGACCATGTCTTCTAATATTTTATGATTATTCTAAAACAGCATGTACTCTGATAGAAAGTATTTTGCTCTACAGAAATATGCATGATTGTTACACAGCCTACAGGATCTGGGAAACTAAAGGCTCTGTAGTTTTCACTTTTAGCTGGCACTCTATTAAAGCTAAAACACTCATATAAATCAAGTGGGACTTTCTCAACTTTTTTCCCTTATTGTTTTCCCAACATTTACTATTCTTTCTAGCAGTAGATATTTGCTAACTAGGAAATACAAAACTGAAGTCCAGCCTGACAGACAGAACATTCAAGTTGCAGTTCAGATCCAGACATGCTCTTTGTCACTGATATAAATGTGACTTACTTTTGCAATGTGTGACATTGGTGGAGCCGTCAAAATCTGTACTGGTGTTGCCAGGGCAGGTGATGCAGTAGTTTTGACCAAACTCAGGCTGGTATGTTCCCACAGGGCACCGGATACATCTGTGTGTGGTGGAGTTGTAGTAGTGTCCAGGAGAACAGTGAACTGCAAGGTATGAGGTGTATTGTTTTCCAAAAGCAGCAACATCCAGTGCAGAGAGAACTTTCCTCTGCCCTGGACATACCTGGTCTGCAACATACCTATTAGGCCATAAAAGGCAGAAAAGACACCAGCTCTCTGTATTTCCCAGTATAAAAGATATTCCAACCATGACAAGAGCTAAACCCTTATGACCTAGAAATGTGTGATACAATTCTCACTGTATTTAATATATTTGTAATAAATGGAAGTGGATGTAAATCCACCTCAACAAGAACAAATACTTCACAGTAGCAGGAGAGAAGCTTTCATTAGTGTCTGTTTGCCAGGGCCAGCATGTCATTCCAATAACTAAACCAAAATGCATTTGGGAAGCTTCCTTCTTCAGCACTGGCACTGGAAGTTGACATTATGGAATATAGAATGTGTTGCATGCTTACAGTTTCTGCCTAGTCCATGACTAATCAATCCTTAACTTCTGGTAACTTCTGTAGTGCTTAGTTTTTTTATTATAGTAAATAAAAATATACAGGACATGAAAGCTAAAGCATTGTCTAATCCAAATTTGTGTTATTTATTGCCACACAATGGGGCTGATTCCCTTACCAGTTGCAGTCCTGACCCTGTACCTTCTTGAGGTAAATTCCAAAGAAAACCATAAATCCTTTTCAGTTTGCACAACCTTGGGAGACCATTCCCGGTTTACAGATTTCTTGACCATTTCATTTAATCACATGCAGTGACAATGTTTGTTTTGGAGCCTTCAAGAGCCCTTTAGCACTGATGATAATAAACCAAAGGCCAAGAAGTAGGAAGAGGAATTGTGGAAAATGTTTGAATTCACCTTTGGTTTCACAGTCTTGAAAGGAAACAGCACCTTCGTATTTGGTCACAAGCCCACCGCCACAGGGAAAGCAGAGCGTCCTTCCTGGTTCAGGCTGATACGTACCAAGAGGACAGACTGTACAAGGTTTAAAACCATCTGAAGAATAGTGCCCAGGAGAACACTGCCCTAGAAATTGAAAATGATCATCTGTATTAGCGTGTTGACTTTTCTGGATGAAGTATAAAGACCACTAGCAGTTAGCAAGGCTTTCTTTCACTTAAGCATGTGACATCAAGACAGCTGCAGATCAAATTCTAACCTTCCTGAAAATTTTGTAATGTTCCTGTATCTTCTTCCTAAAACCACCACCAGTAAATAGAACCAGTTTCATAATATGTTTTTTGGCAACCATGTTTCTGGTTTGATTATTTTAAATTTTTTATTTTTTCAGAAAGAGGTCTATTAAGATTTCATTAGAATACTTTGTACTTTCACCAAGTCTTTCATCTCAGTATTTCAAAGCACTATAGGAAAAAATGGAACTGCACTATGCCTATGAAGCAAGTTTCTGTATCTCCATTTTAGAGATGTGGACCATGGGGTCTACCAGATGGGATGGTACCAGTCCAGCACCTTGTCTGTGAGAATACCTAACACCAGCAGCTTTCCACATAGTTGTTGAAAACTAGTGCTTGTCAGATGCTCCTCTGCCAGGAAATGGTGATTTGTGTAAAGCAAATTGCTTTATGAATGAATCTACTGACAGAAGTTTCCAAACTCACTCTCCAGGCAGTTTCTCATAGGCAATGTTTGGCTTGGTTCTTGCTAGCTTGAGTACTTTACTTTGTGAGCCCGAGAACCAGGATGTCAGGTTTTTCAAGATTACGGCATGAATGTGTGTCTTCACACCACTCCAGACTGGGACAACAGCGCTGTGAGATGCTGCATGTTCCCTGAGGTTGCCTAATCCCAGTACTTTGTAATTTAGCTTCCCTGAGAACTGTGCAGCAGACAGAAACAACTGGCTTCGAAACAAGAAAGTTTTGAGAGCTCTAGGTATTGTTGCAGTCTTGTAAGAGCCCTGACACTTGCTGGCAAACGTTTGCGGCATTCAGTATCTTGTGTGCTTGGCATGAAGGAGGAGCTTTTGCTACTTAGGATGAACTAGAACTCTTGAGTGAAAGCAAAGTTCAGGATCTGTCCTCACAAAAGCCAAACTCCTATGGACACCTGTGGGGCCAGGATCTCCAGGATTTACTTGTGCTTCCATCCCAGCTGGCTGCAATATGACCGTACAAATTGGCTGTTGTGACACAGACTTCAAAGACATATTATGGTATTACTAATTTGAAGACAATTTTGCTCTTGTTTTTAGTAGCAAAACGGATCTACCTGGCCTGGTCCAATTGGTTACTGGAACCCAGACCGAAACAGGTTTCCTGGTAGGATTTGTGACCCTTGTGGGAGACCCAGGCTGTGCCTATGGAAAAGTGACTCTTGCCCACGATATAGAGTCACATTGGAGAAGTTAATGACGTCTCCTGAGGGAGGAACCCCATGCTGGAGCAGTAGCAGGAACATCAGCAGTGTGATGAACCGACCATAACTCCCATTCCCATCTCCCCATGCTCTTGGGAGGAGAAGATAGAGCTGGAAAGGAGGGAGGGGTGTGGAAGAGGTGTTTTAAAGAGATATTTTATTTTTCCTTATCCTGCTCTGATTTTGATTAATAATGAATTCACTGAATTTTCCCAATTTGAGTCTGTCTGATACTTGGGTGAGTGATGTCTCCCTGCCCTTAAGTAATGAACCTTTGCTACCCTATCTCTCTCCTCTCCAGCTGAGGAGGGCTGTGAGAGATCATCTCTGGTGGGTGCCTCGCGTCCAGGCAGGAGCAATCCACTGCAGCATGGCATTCACTTGCAGCAACAAGTGATTTCTGCACAACTGCACTTAAAATCTCTGACATACTTGTGGAATGTATATTCCTCACCTTTAGGAGTGAGGATTTCAGTGAAAGTTTATTGATTACTCCACAGGCTTTCTGCTCTGGAGGATATGATGCAAAAATACTACTGATTACTGGCAATGAGTACATTTCTAACAAAGTCTGGTTATCAAAAATACACTGTTTCATCACATTTGCTGACACAAATTTTGATAAAAATTTTGACAGGGAAATTTACGAAGTCCAAAGCATATTCTCTCTTGCTACTTCCAGAGGAAAAGTGGAGAGCTGAGCAGAAAAACAGACTGTTGTGACCTGACAATAAATATTGTGAGATAAATCTACCCTGCAAAAATAATCAGAAGTTGTACAGAACAATAATTCCAATCTAAACCTTGAAACAAAAGTCTTTTTCCTCTAGTTGTTATGCTGTGTTTGCCAGTATGCTGTAGTCAATCTTTATAAACTCAAACTGTATTTTTATAAGCTATTCTTGTGTTTTGGATAAATACAAATCAGCATAGCAAAGATGCACAGGTGTTTCAAATTTTTGTCTCATAGTTCCTTCATACAGCAAATCAGCAAAATCTATCATATATTTGGACTGGAGACATTACAATTATTTTTTTATTCTGTAGATGAGTAAAAGTAGCAGTTTCTTAAGTGACATTTGCCATGTGCTCACTTTAGAAACCCTTGAAGAAAGCATTAATGTAAATTACATGGATGAGTTTTCAAGTTAGAACTTGTGTAGCAGATTGGACAGAGTCATTTCAAAGCCAGATAACGTATCTGCTATAAACTAGACTTTGATAGTCTGCAATGAAATGAGGTAAAGAAAATAATTAACAGTTGTGTCTTAAAAACTTACTGATTGAGTTACAGTAGAAGCACCAGGTACTATCATCGTTATAATTTAGTTTATAAATCATGAAGTTCAATCAGAGATGCTTCATCACTTGCCAAAAGCTACAGTGCATTCAAGCAGCACTGAAACTTGCAGTCATTAGTTCTGAGTCTAGATCAGATCCCTGCAGCATAACTATCTCAAATTTATAATTGCTGCTAATTAGAGCAGGTAAGCTGCATCTCATGCAAAACATGAAATGAGCAGGTTCATTATTAGACTCACCAATACCAGTCCAAAGGAATCCATCCCTTTGGCTCATAATATACTGATGAGTCCTTACAAGTCAAGGCACTTCCATACCTGACTTGAAGCACAAAGTGCTTTGCTTGTCTTGCTCATTTCCATACCGTAACTCACACTGCTGCAGCAGATCCCATCTTCTTGTGAGCAATGTGAGTGCATGGCCCAAACCATCCACTGCTTGTAAGTGCACGGAGATTTCTCCCGTTACCTTTACAAGACACAAGTGTGGCAGGCTTCCTCCTCTTTCAGCCTCCCTGCCTCACAGGTGTGGCAACACCTAAAGCTTTCACAATCAAGCTCCACTTGCCTCCACATTCTGACACGTTCCGGGCACCCGCAACTCCCTGCCCGTCGTTGCTGGGGCAAGGCTCACAGGTAAGCTGGCCTTCTGTGTCCTGGTATGTTCCCGGGGAGCACGGAACGCACTGATTGTGTTCTCCACTATAAAAGGTGCCCGTGCTGCAGGTAACTGAGGAAAGAAAAGGGGAAGCTACATAAGGATGTTCATTTCGATCACGTTATTTGCCCTAATATTGCACCTTTAGAGAAGGTGGATGTCTTTGGCCCCAGGATTATGATGGCATGTGTTTTGCGTATGTTAGTCCAGGATCCTCACCTGATGTAAACAGACCTATCTCTTCTGTGGTTTAGGTCAATTTATATCAGGGTGAGGTCCTGCTTCTATTGTTTAAAGTACTAAATAGCTTTGTAATGCACTCAGGTGTTTTATCACATGTAGGTTTTTAATAAAGCTGGGTGCAGTCTTATAACGATATCTTGCAGTTTATTAAAGCACTGCTGCATAAGGTGTGGGAAGTGTGAGCTTTTAGTTTATACCAGGTGCAGTTACAAGCTGGGTTTATGGCAGATGACTACAAAAAGTCTGTCCCCTGTGGTCAGTTCTAGAGATTTCTCCATGGGCAATGTATCTCCTGTAATAATTTCTATCTCTTGGCACTCAAATACCCCCAGCTGTACTGCATCTTAAATACAGATACGAATACGTGAGCTTTTCTTGCTTCTACAGGGCACATAACTGCATTACACATTTTTCTCTGCTGTTTAGGGGTGATGAAAATGTCTGAGTTTCTAGAAACTAATAGCAACAGTCTTTCAAATACAGTTTCTAAATCACTGTTCCCATATGAGGACAACTACATCTGAACCCACTCACTGGAACCACCTACCAGATATGACTTCTTTTGGCTTGTAAATCACTTGGTATCTAAAAAGCTGGAAAAATAGATATGCTGATTTTGAAAAGATGTCTGTAAGTGATCAGAAAGCAGTGCTGAGAACTGCCATTGATAAATTTGCACTACACACTGTCCCCAGCAAAGCACTAAAGCCTGATAACATGGGGAAAAGCTTAAAGAAATTAGGCATTTTACATAAAATAGATTTCCATAATTTTTTTTGCTGGACCTCTTGAGCATTAAATATAACATATACATGGATTGTGGATTATTTGGTGGTGAGAGAGTGAGAGTGGCGATATAAAAGTAAATATATAGCAACTAGGCAAACATATTACTGTCTTACAGAATTGTAATTAAATTTTGATAAGATGGGAGCAACTGGGAACTAACTGCCAAGATTGTCTTGTGGCAGGTTTTGATACCTACCACCTGACAGCATTGGAATTGTATCCGTATTTATCCTTTTGTTTTCCTACAACCATCTAATGAATTCCCTTCAGAGTCTTATGAACCATCCATGGTCCATGCATAAATGCTGAGTAATACCAATCATTAAATTCTAAATCATTATCTCCAAGATTTTCTCCCTGGTTCACCATGGAAAAGGTAATTTTGGACTGCTTGTTTTGGAGGATATGACTGAATATTTGAGCTGTTTGGACTTACCACATTTTCCATCCTGCAGAATTTGCCCTGTACTGCACACTTCATGCCCTTCAGTAGTTTTAGCTGGCTTCTGAGCCACTTCATATTCTGTCCCAGAAAACTGAATGTAAAATTGCTGTTTATTAATAGATTTCCTCAATGTTTTGATTGCAGTTTGCAGCTTCTGCTCCATCCTTTTCCGAACACAGTCAATGTTACAGGTGTCTAGATGGGAAATGATAACAAAACTAGAAGCAATTGAGATTCATGTTTAAAAGAGGTGCTTAACAAAAAGCTTAGCCTGCATTGCACTGTGACACCTCTGTTTCACTGTCTTGTCCATGTGAATTGAAGCAGCAGCTCACTGTATTCAAGATCAGGCCTTTCACAGGGACATGACAGTATCCTGAGGTACATGGAACAGTTTCATGGCCTACAAGTGCATGCTGAGTGCTGCAGAAAGCATCAATTCCAATGTGTTCTCCTTCCAAGTGTGTCGTCAGTCTGCCACTATTCATATTCCTGAATTTTTGCTGCCCACGCTTTTCTCAGTTGATTAGCAACTCTTGCCACTTCCCTGACCAAAACACCTTCATGCCAGTGAAAAAAAAAAAAGGTGCTTTCAGGCACAGCTATTGTTTGACTCACTTGGCTAGTGAGGTGCCCCTCAAGGTTAAGAAATCTGCCTTTGAGGACTGACATCTTTATGGGATTCAGTCCATATTTTCTTTTGCTGGAATTTATAACATAATATTCCATCTCATTAATAACTTGAACTAATTAGTTTTATTCCCAAAGTTTGGTAAGAAAACATGAATTTTTCAACTGTGTGTTAAAACTCTCTGATTCACAGACTAAATATGAAGCATTTTGGAAGATATTTTTATAATTTTTTTTCAGAACTTCTACCTAATATTTATGTTCCCTATACATGTATTAGCACTTCTGCTGTTTAAAGAAATCAGACTGAATTAAAGCACATGACAACTCAAGACCTTGAAGGAATTTTGATGCAGGTTCCATCTTTATACCTTTGGCCTGATTTCATCCCTGGTTCTTTTCAATGAAATTTCTGAAACTTTGAGTTTGGAAAGGCTGTTGAATGAGACTTGTGCTAAAAGGTGTTCATGGCAGCTTGATAAAATAGCATCAAAGAGATTTTAACAACACACTGAGGAACTAAATTCTGATTTCTCTCCACAAACCAATCTTTCACAAACCTGAGACTTCTTCAGACTTCATCTCCACTTCAAACTCTGCAGTGATATGGGACACTTCTTTTGATGGTGACTTGCGACCTCGGCGTTTTTTCTTGGAGGAATCACACTTAAGATTCACAAAGGTCACCTGGCAGTTGTCTGTACAGGGGAACTGACCTTTGCATGAGAGAAGCAACACAGAAAAGAAACCAAGTAGCAAAGTAGCAAGTGACAGGCTAACAAGTGATATCTCACTGGGTTATCATGAGTGCAGTGACAGGCTTCATAACATTTCCTGTGTGTTGTGAGACACCTCCTTGTCTGGGCAGTGCTGGGTTTGCTCATTTTGCTACTGAGTGCAGACGGCAAAAGCACAGTCGGGTGATGCTCAGCTGCCCAGTGGTACCTCCAGTGCCTAAAACCACCTGGCCTTTTTCTGCATAAGGATTAGAAAGCTTTTTACAGAAACTACGTAAAATCAGCAAATACTATAAACAGATATTTGATGGCTAAACAAAGCAAGAGAGTCAACTTTATAAATCCACGAGAATGTAAGCTTCCAAAATACTATCAGTAGATATTCCATCTCTTCCAGAAGTCATGATCATCAGATAGCAAAGGCTTTACAAAGCTTTGATTGTGAGGTTATGAAAATGTATTGGAAGGTTTTATCTGAGCAGGAATCACAGTTTGCCACAGATGATGGGCCTTCCAGGTCAGGGAAAGGAGAGAAATTTGTAGCAATCAAGCCATGGGAAGGATTTAATTTCCAGGGTGTGGTTGGATGATATAATGTTACTGTTAGACTCAGAGGTTCAGACCACATAACAAACACAAAACACAAAGCAAAGCAAGCAAAGGACAAGGAAATGCATCCAAGAAATACATTACCACAGTGATTGTATGGATTAAAAAATTCAGCTTCTATGACTTTAAAATGAGTCTGATAATCACATCTTATTCACAGGGTAAGCATCTTGATGACTAAGACTTAAGTCAATGCTTGCGAAATTAGAGACATAAATCTGTAGATTGCAGGGTATAGATGAAATATGTGTCTAAATTTAAAAAATAAAATCTTTAAACCATTCACTTTTAAAAAAATAGCTGTTTTTACTCTTCTCTGTTCAGGGCTCATATAAGACTTCACCATTGAAAGTGGTGGTAAGGCAAATTCACAACAGAGAATGTATCACCAGTTGATGTTTGGTGTAAACTGTTAAGTTGCTTTAAGCATCAATATAACTTTTTCAATACCACATTTTTGTTAATTAATCTAAATCTTACAAATATTTTTTCTAACATCATAACTACTCACTCTTTCATAACGAAAACTCTAAGCCTGTGCAACATCAGATTTTCATAATAACCCTCCCTCTTAGGGGTTGTCTTTTGTGCTACAATAGGTTACTAAGCCAGCATAAACCAAACAAATAATAGTTTTTGTTTTCTTTAAAAACCTCATTTGGGAAAACCAAACCAAACCAAACTGACACTGTTTCACATAATTTTGCATTAGTCATAGTTTTTTGTCTCAAGGTATTTCTGCCATTATCAAGGCCAGAAAAAGGATCAGCTTAATTCCCAACTCATGTACTTTTGAACAAAGATTTTTCAAAGCAATTGGTGAGATTTTCAGCACCCGAGATCCAAAACCAAGGCACTGTACAGCCAGAGTGGGAACCTTGGCCTGAACTTTAATTCAGACCAAATATGAAAACAATTGATTTTTTCCCTGTCTGCAGCATGAAATCAAAGCACGCAAATGAACAAACAAACAAAAGAAAAAAACATTAAAGTGCTGTTCATATGCTGGAAGAAATCACTTACCTGAAACAACCTGCTTCCCAGAATCTTTTGTTTTTTCTTTGCTGCGAGGCCGTAAATGGCATTTTGCATCTTTGATTTTAAAACGAGCTTTCTGCTTGATTGGAGGGGCTAGGAAATCTGTTGATGTAAAGAAAAAAAGCTGCTATTGGGATGGAAATGCAATGAGATCTGACACTTGTTTTTAAAAACAGACTCAAAAGCTTTCTCATGACATAGAAAAGAGGCAGCCCAAGAATTACACAGCTTCTACAAAAGGGTCCATTCCCACAAGTTCATTTTTTTAAGTGACCCACACAGATCAATGACTGTGCTAGTACCACACTTGCTCTGCACATCTTGTCCAATTTTGGGTGAGTTTGTCTTTTACTACAATAAAGATGAATTCCTACTTTTTTTTTTCTGGACTCTCTGTCTGTGACATCTCATATTACTTGTAGTTCTGCTCTTGCTAGTGCCAGTTAGATTAATTTAGTGGAGCTGCGCTGTTGGCAATTGAAAACCACCCAAAGGAACTGCCTCTATTGTGGTCTGTGGCAAGCTTTATCCCTCAGCTTTAAACCCCAGGCAGGTTTCACAGTCTTTTAAAGGCTGTTATGCAGTCATGCACTGCGTCGAAAATGGACCTGCTGGCTGATTTCCTCACCAAGCTACTGGAGGAAAAGACTGTCCTGGCTGTCACCTGCCATGGGCTGCCCAGTGGCCCTGCAGAAGGTGGAGGGTGGTCCCAGGTGATGCCACAGCACCCTCTTTCCTTGGTAGGACTTTGCTGAACCAGGACTACAGAGGTGGCCTGTCCCTGTGCCACAAGCAGACACATCTGCTGCCATGCTGTGTCACTCCACAGCCCTGTACCTCCTTACAAATGCCAAATATAAAAGAAATACATGGCTGTAGAGCTAGCAAATGGGAGAGAAGTACCGGAGGTATGTGTAAGGTGGGCTGACACTTCCTACTGCTGCATGTTTTTTCAGCTGCTAATTTTGCCAAGGCTTCAAGGTTTTGGTTTATTTTGTAATGCTATCAGCTTTCATAAACATTTGGAATGTCTCTGCAAAAACAGTCCAGTCTTTTTTGAGAAAAAGATGAATCAAATGCAGTATTTTCTCACCAAAGTCTCATAACCTTTTTATGGAAGGATAACCTTTTATCCTTGCAGTAGGAGAGTTTGTGCTCCTGTGGAAGGGCTTTGTAGGTAAGGACTGGGACCCACCCTTGTGCTACTGCTGGGTCCCTCTGGCTGGGAAGAAGCCTGGGAAAAAGTGCCATTTTGATATGCTCGCTATTGCCTTGCTAGACTATGGAAAGCAAGTAAGTGTAAATATTTGTCCTTATTGAACATACCTCAAACCTGCAGCACTCCCACACTGACCCACCAACACAAGGCTGCAGCTCCACACACCCCACCCTCAAGGAGAGGCTGCAGAAAAGGAGTGTGTGCATGAGGAAATGCTGGCTACCTTTGATGCCTAAGGATTTTTCCTTTTTATACATTTTCAACATATTTGTAGCTTTGTACACTGTTAATATATGATTACATAGCTCCTGCTTTTTTCCTACCTTTCTTTTAGATTTTAGAATAGTAAGCTAATCCTACTAACACATACATGGAATTGTGTTTAGACTTATTCTCAAGAAGAGAATTCCTGACAAGGACATCTTATTTTCTATGAGAACTGTAACAAGAGAATAGGGCAAAGAAGCCCCAAGGGGGCTGACCCAGGGGTGGGGGTAACTGATTTCCTACTGGCTGGGGTAACAGATTTCCTACTGGATATGCCAGCCAGATATACTTTTAATTAATTAACCTTATAGAATTACAGAAATCCTGTACCATAGGAGCTGTATTTTGCGCACCTGAACGCCTTCATTGAAGAATTGCTTTTTTACCTCATCACTTTAACTCTGTTGTGAGGTTTTTCCTTTTGTTATTAGGCAACACCTTAACCATTGTCTTACCTAAGGAGCCTGATGTCCTGCAATCCCTGGAGGTACATCCCCTCCCTCCCCGGGCCCAGGAGCAGGGGGAGCAGGGCAGCACCCACCTGAGCAGCTGGGCAGCGTGGAGTTGCGCCTCGGCTGCGCCTTGCCATGCTGCACGGGGATGCCGCAGCTCAGCGTGTAGCTGTTCTCCGAGTCTGGGGGACAGAACACAGTCAGCACATGGGCAACAGCCTCACAAAGCACCTTCTGAGGCTCCAGCTTCTCAACTGAACATTCTAAGTGCTGACCTTGGATTTCAGATGGCTGAAATACTCTGCCAAAAGCATCAACACTTCACAGTGTTGACTACGAGTTTTGTTTCTACCAGCACTGAAATGATACATTCCAAAAGTGATTTGGCACAAGGTTAGCTGTGTATACGTAAAAAATATTTTGTCCATAGCAAAGTTCTTCTGCTTTGATCATCTCTATAATTTAAAAATAAGCCATGTACATTCCTAATAATTTGAGCTTCAGGCTCCGCCAGAACTTATTGGCGGAAACAAAAATGGCGTACTTAGAACCACAACAGTGTTTACATATTGCAGAGATGAAACTGTGTCCTAGTGCTTACAAATTCCAGTACTGACAAGTTTCAGTAATCTCTGCTACACTGAAAATAAAGTGTGAATAGCTTGACTGCATGGAATGCCAAGACTGAACGTGAAAAGTAGACACTCAAAAATTATCCTATGCCAGAAATCTATGAAAAAGCTGTAGCAATCCCCCCTCCTTCCCCGCAAAACTGTGAAGATGAAAACTACCAGTAGCAAATCGTAAAAAAAGAAGGGAGGGGAACGAAATGTCCAAATTTTTATAAATAATACTCAACTGAACGGAGAGACACATCCACCTTTACCAGGATGGTAAAAAATTATTATATATTGAATTGCTGTGACAAGAGAGCAAAAATGAACAGTTGATTTCAGTGAATTCCTGTTATTTTTTAATACAAGCTTTTTGTTAGAATTTTCCCACCCTCACGACTGACACCTCCAATACAACAATGAAGGACCAAGCTTCTCATGTGTAGTTGACCATCAGCTCTTCTTGATTTAATTTATAATGACGTTTTGCTCATTTACTGTTGTCCATAACAAAAAATGAATGCAAGAATCATGAATACATTAACAGAGAAAAATCACCAAGTCACATCCTAGATGAAAGAGGACAAACACTTTGTACAAACCTGGAACAAAAAGAGCATTGGATGGGCATGACAGGAAGCAGCTCTCTATGCCTCCTGTCTTACTGCACACTAGCTGAGCCTTGGGACCAGGTTTGGCATTTGGGAGACATTTCACCATCTCTGAGGAGAAAAAAAAAAAAGAAATGTAAAACAATTGGATACTGCCCAACCCAGAACCTTGTTGTGGACACGTGGATACGATGGTGAGAAAAGGCAGGTATTTCTGAAATAAGCACATATTAAGGGAGGGCATCTGGATTTGGATGTTGAGCTTGTACTTGAAAATGAAACTCCTTTGCACTTTTAGACCTAAACTCTAGATCAGTCTTTCCCTCCTATCCTCCACTCTGGGATCTGGATAGGCAGGTGTCTCTATAAGCACAATTCTGTGTGCACATCTTGATCTCAGAAGCAACAGGTGACACTAATGACCTCAGATGGTCTTTCTCCCTTTTGGAGGCACAGCTCTCTGATTTAACAGACCAACTACACACTGTGCACAGTGGTCTGTTTATTTAGACGACTACTGGAATAGTATTTTTTAATTCCCTAACTCTCACAGACTTTTAAACTTTAGTCCCATACTCTAGCTTCTGAAGCTAGAAAACTTCCCAGCCAGGCAGAGGTGAGGCAGGAGATGCTGGGATGGAGATGGATAGTCCTGCTGGTCCTTTCAGACACTGCTGAAATGCCTCAAACAATGCTAGAAGGGATCCTTCTAGCACAGAGATCACAGAGATCACAGAGTCATTTCTCATCAGCGCCTACAGCATGAGGCACACTGCAGCTCATGTGAAGGAGAAATCCAGCTTCTCTTGGCTTCATGGCAGGATGAAGACAGAGCACCCCGCAGGTCTCTTCATCCTTGGGTAAGGGAGTGCTTGCATTTTAGCAGAAAATACATGAAGTTGTTGTTAATTGTTGGAGCAGTCTCTGTGCTTCATCCTGAGATGATGGTATGATACTGATAATCATAACCCTGCATTTATTTTAATTTGCCATCTTTTTGGACTGAAGTATTACTTAAGTACATCTTTCCCCCCACAAATGACACGGTTCATTCTTGGCTGCAGCTGGCATATGCCATCCCTTCCTACAGGGAGGAGGCCTCACTGCTTCCCTACTTTACCCAGAGGATTCCCCTCTGCACTGACTGCTGACCAAGTGCAACTGGGCATCTCTTCAAGCAGCTATTTTGTACTGCAGCAGCTGCTTAAATCTCAGCCAGGTAGCTGTAGAGCAGTTCTTGCTTCAGCCTCATAGAAATGTTGTTTCAGGTACATGATTTTTCTCTAACTGTTTCTTGTTACTTCTTCCAAACCTACTCGCCTTACAAGATAGGTTTGGCTGACATTTGTTTTTCTCACTGCTGACTGTGGTACTGCAAATGTCATTCTACCTACCTGTGAGCTCACGAGCAGACCACACTGAGCTAGGGGGTGCTTCTGACAGCACAGCTGTAGCAGCTAGACTGGTTTGGGTCTACCAGGGCTTGGGAAAAGCCCAGTAAAGCTAGCATGAAGCCAAGCAGTTCCAGTGCAGTAGCTGGAATGAGTGTTGCCTGACTTGGCTTGAGTGCAGAGGGAGAGTCCCAGCAGCCTTCAGCTGCTTTGTATTCCTGGCCTCACTGGTCATTAAATATAAATATATACAAGTCCCATAAACATGCCTGATATTCACATCTCAGATATGGAAATAATCATCCTCCACTTATCTCCCTCCCATGTCTTCTATGTTGCTCTGGTGATGTCTTTAAAGAAACTATTTCCTTGGACTGAGGAGGCAACAAAGCACAAAGTGCCATTGCTCAGCAAAAGAGGGTTTTGTTACTGCAAATGTCTCCAAATCACATGGCATTCAGGATCACTAAATATAATTCTTCTGCCTTTTATTGTCCTTTTGTAACAATTTAGAATATAGTTTCCTCTCAAAAATGTTGGTAATAGAGGCAGGCGATCAGCAGGGAGATGACACTCATTTTAAATCTCACTGAAGTTATCAAATACTAGAGTGTGTATCAGTAGACAAGGGTGTTCTATTTCCATCTTCCAGCTGAGCATTATAAATAATGAGGAGAAATTTACAACCAGGAAAATATTTTCAATACAGCCTCTTACCACAGGAACAGCATTCTTAGTAGGCTGAGAGGGAATATAGCACATGTAGCCTAACTTTATACCAGACCTCCAAAAATTTTAGTCCCAGCTGCTAACTCACAAAATCCTTTCCAGAGGATTATGGTATATGGCAAGGAGACCTAGTAGATAACTAAAAACCACAGTTAGCTATTTCTTACTGTCACAGTCCTTAGTTCTCTACATAGCAGGGAAAGTAATAGACAGACAGGTAAGCAGGAAAATGAAGCACTTAGTTGTGGTCAGGAAGAACATAGTGGCAAAGGCTGGAATTCAGCTTGAAGCTCTCACCCCCACCCCACCTTGGTTATAAAGTGCTTTCCATACTGCTGTATCCACGTAAAAAATGCCACAATTGCATGATCACACACGAGGTCAGTGCAGTGATCTTTACTCCAGATTAAGCACTGCTTTCTCTCAGTATATGCAGAGATTCCCTGAAGGGAGATCCCCCTTTTTCTTGTTCTGTCTTGTTCCCAATTAGGTATTAGGCATCATCCCCAAATGTGCCTATGAGAAATTATTTGTGGTTAAAAAATTTGGCCATGAAAAACCTCAGGTATTCCATTCTCATTAGAAATGAAAAACCAGAATTAAAATCTCTCAGAAAATACTTTGGCTGTAGCCATGACCAAGATAGGCTGTGCTTCAAATTAGACCCCAGAAAAGATGTCATCTATTTAAAGGATATAGAAATTCAGGTCTGCCACTAAGTGGCACTAGCAGCAAGTGCCACAAGTCTCAGGATTTGTGCTCATTCTGATTAATACTTTTGTCACAGCTACTATCAGTACTTTATATGAAGCAGGATTCCTTTAGAGATAACTTGAAAAACTGGGGTATGGTTCTGTGAATGTAGGTATTAACCTGAATAACCATGACCAACTTGTAAATAGTTAAATATTTTGAATATTCTAAATTAGTGTTAGAGGTAAATAGAGTTATAGCTGACATTACAGAGATAGGAAAAGGGCAAATTAAGGACAGAAGTACAAAATATGTAAGACAATAATAATACTTAGATTTCTGTAAATGGACTCATAAACTTAAAAAAAACGTTCCACACAAATAAAATCCAACATATTGCTCATTCTCTAATCAACCTGCTGCTGCATCCTTGCCCATGGAGCTTCACCGGATGAGATATTATCNGTTAAATATTTTGAATATTCTAAATTAGTGTTAGAGGTAAATAGAGTTATAGCTGACATTACAGAGATAGGAAAAGGGCAAATTAAGGACAGAAGTACAAAATATGTAAGACAATAATAATACTTAGATTTCTGTAAATGGACTCATAAACTTAAAAAAAACGTTCCACACAAATAAAATCCAACATATTGCTCATTCTCTAATCAACCTGCTGCTGCATCCTTGCCCATGGAGCTTCACCGGATGAGTTTATAAAATGAATTTGGGGATCTAGAATGTGAAAATGCTGCCTCTCTCAAACAAAACCATGGGCTTTTCCACCCTCCTGGAGAACAGGAGCCTCACCACAGTCACCTCTAAGTCTCCCTCCCACACTTACCAACACAGTCTTTTTTATTCCAGTGCAGTTTCTTTCCAGGTGGGCAGACACACTCATAGCTCCCCATAGTATTAAGACACCCAAAGTCACAGCTACCATTGCTGATGCTGCATTCATCAATATCTGAAAACATATTTAAAGTTGTGAGGGTCTTAACCATGTGTACACACATATGCTGTGCATTAAGATATGGTTTGCATAAGGAAATGTATTTCTACTGTGTCTTTTACATTTGAGTCTATACAAACACATATAAAGACAGACAGGGCCAAACAACTTTAGTGCACATTGCATGTATTTGTCCTTAAACTGTACAGCTCCTCCTCTCCCAAGGATTTATGCATTTTGTACAGTTTACTTGCCAAGACTAGTTACACTGAAATTTTTAGAAGTAATCACAAGATAGAAAACATGGTCCAAAGTCTCTGCAGCATCTGGGCAATAAGGTATTATAGAGAAAAATCTCAAAACCATAGAACCTCTGTGAGATTACATCACTTCTGCAAAACAAGGAGATAAATTCTCCACAGTGATTCCTAGAGTTTTCTTTTAGAAATTCAGGTGAAGGAGGAAATTAATAATTTGATAGAAACTTAGCAGAAGAATTGTAGTTAGACTTCTAGTCCTCGAATAAAAATAAAAGGTAAAGCTTGCAAGAAGGCAAAGAAATTATTGTATAGGTTATCACTGATATTCCACAGAAAATCTTTTGACTTTTGGTATATTAGAAAAGTATTTAGCCACTATGAGGTATATCCTTTTTAGTCCATGCATTCAGCATTCATATACTTGTGCCAACAAGTATATTCATATACCTGTGCACCTCCTCTCTTCCCATCACCAGAAAGGAGGTTTATTTATTTAAAGAGTTGAAATGACACCAAATCAGCAGGAGATACACAGAATTGCTAATGCTCTGGCTCACTGGTAGACCTCAAAATTAAGCATGCAAGGACTACAACTAATGGCAGGCCTAAGTGGCAAAATGTAAGGCCTGGGCAAGTCTGGATTCAGAGTTGTGATTTTGTATCTCCTCATAATGGAAAAAAGCAGGAGGTTTGGATCCGGTTACGTTTTTTGCTCAAAGTTCAGCACTGAGTTTTTCCAGTTAGAGTTTTGGTCCCTCTTCAGTCTTACTGAAAAGACTGAAGCTGAACTGAGGCTGAAGGTTATTTAAAGACTGAGGCAGAACCCCAAACCTTGAGGCTTCCCCTAAATTAGTACGTTACGTCATTAAGGAATTAACAGTGAAATTAACGAACAGTCTCTCCACACCTCACGTAACACAGCTCCCAAAAACTTTTGGGCTCAGAATTTGCTTTCACAACAGCTCTCAAGTGGAGTCTGTTCCCAAATTGCTTCCTTAGATGGACTTGTATTTCTCTTCCACCTGCCTCTACTCCTACCATGAATTCATGTGATACTTGTCTATAGAAGAGAGACCAGCATACATCTCCTGCACCTTTCTCTCCCCATGCAGAGATAGCAGTGTCTCATGTTTGCATTACATCAGGTGAACTCAGCCCTCAGAAGTGAGGGGCCAGCATGTGTTTCTGCTACATCAGTTGAACCTCTAATATGGTCATTGTGGTAATAGAGCACTTCAAAAATATCCCTTTCCTAGATAATGAAACATTACAGCACCAATTCTTTCCAGTTATACCAAAAAGGTTGAATGTAGCTCCCTGGAAGATGGGAGGAAGCTCTACCACAGCCTTCACAGGCATTTTATGCCACAGACTGGTAAGGACAAATGCCAACGGAGCCAAAACACATAAACTTTGCAAAATTGATATATTTCTCCTATTCTCTTTGTTGCCCATTATTTCGCCTATTCTCTTTGTTGCCCATCATATGAAGCCTCCCTGCAGTTGTCAGTAACCTCACTCCTGTGGAAGTATGGAGCAAAAAATGGTGGGACATTGGTTTTCATTAGTGTTTTTCTCTTGGGAATGCTTCAGCAAATTTGAGAAACTGAAATTTTAGTCACACCCAGCTCATGATATTTTAAGTTTATTTTAACGTTATATCTTTATCATCTTGAGTTACAAAACCTTAATCTAAAAGAGTGTGTGGCTCTGTAAACAATTCACAAAGCGAACAAACACACAAGTAAGCAAAACTCAGTTTCCAAACCTCCACAGTGCGTCAGTCCGTACAAGGTGTAGCCTTTGTGGCAGAGACACTCAAAGCTTCCAGGGTAGTTGATACAGGTGTGGTCACAGGTCCGTTCAAAGGAACACTCATCTATATCTGAATTTACAGAAAATGCATTAAGAAATTATACTTAATCAGGTTACACCGAACGACTGGATTTTCTCATTGTGTTACAAAGTCTTGTTACTGATAAAGTACCATTTACCATCCCAGGTAAAATCTGAATAAAATATTGTTCTCATTCCTCTAGTGCCTTGTTAAGAAAATACTTACAGGTACCTGGAGAAGAACAAGAAGAGATAATTTGGTAAAACCCAATGAAGATTGTATTATGTACGTTCCCCATTAGATGGCAACCTTTAACTTCTGATAATACTGACCCGGCAGGGCTGGGTGAGTGTGGAGCTTTTAGGGAGGTTAGTGGCACAATGGAAAAAAAGATTTGGGTTCAATCAAGCAATTCCCTCTTTCACTGACCAATATGCTGGCATCTTGCTCACCAGGACAGGGAGTTGCTCCCAGATTTCTGCCCTGCCTTACAAGACTGCACAGACTTGCAGAGGGTAAGCAAAACACTGCTTTTGAGAATAAGCCAGCATCAGGAACGGATAGGCTGCACCTAGCACAGAAAATATTAGTCTAAAGTCCACATTCTACCCAACTCAAGAAAATATGACCTCTTCCTCTTCAAAAAAGTCAGGCATCTCTAATTATCACTGCTCACCAATGTGAAAGCCTGGCTTACACAGCCTCTTCCATCCAGCAGGCCATGAAAAAAGCAGCCAAGAGCACGTTGCTTCCAGGACAGTACAAAGGCTTTGCTGAGCAGGTGCTATGCAGGTTTTTTGACAGCAGTCCTGATAGAATGGACTTGCTGAAAACATTAAAGGTACCTTAAACAGAAATCTGTGCAAAATAACACTTCTGAATTAATTTTTGTTTGTTTGTTTGTTTGTTTTTTAATTCACTTCAGTGATTTAGTTTTCTGCTTATAGGTCAGAAAATTGAATACAATGGCAGTATTTGAGAGTGGTCATTTCAACAAATCTCATCCCTCCAATGTTCCTGAGTTATAAATGAATGGAATAGTATTCCTATGAGTTTCCACACTTTTTAGAGCTACTTCTTAAGAACAAAACCTGAACAACACCATTACAATATGTAACTTAGACTTTCATATTGTACATGCTTGGAAAGCTGTTGGTGTTTGAAAGAATTTGAAAACTCACCATACCTCAGGGTATTCTACTCAATTCCAATATCCAAGTATTATTTACATAGTTTTGACATTTAAGGAAACATTCTAGGTCTCATTCTGTTTTATAAATGCAAATACTTACCTTCAAGAACTATAAAATTAAGCTTTCCTGTATGTGTACACAAACCCAAAATCTGTGTGAGAGTTTATGTACAAATTTAGAATGCCATAAACAGCTATATTTTATATGATCTCCAACTTTAAATGTTTCAAAACACAAAAGATCATTCCCAATGTGGGAAAAAACTGTTCAGGCAAATGCATAACATAAAATGAAATAAACATGATGAACAAAATACTGTGCTACCCAGTTTTATGTGTACATCACAATCATTTGCTATGATTATTCACAAAAAGATGACAACTGAGGTTTTTCTCTTTCTTACATCTATTTAATTTTTAATGCATTTTTGTATCCATTTTAAAATATCATCATTTGAGTTCTGAAAGTAATTTCTTTTTAAGGTTTCCTTTATAGTCTTGGAAATATACAGCTTTTGAATATACATAAATGGCAAACTGTTTCAGCTTTCTCTAAATAAATACACAAAGTAAAATCACTTGGGAACGAGAACTGCAGCTATAGTTGAAAGGATTTTTTATGTTTAAGAAGCCAAATCATACATCATGGTTTCATTCATGTGTAACCTTGTTTGCTATGTGGAATAGAGGGAAATTTACAAAAGCAGTTCATTTTCTGGCCTCTGACTTGCCTTGGAAGTCTCTTTTTCAAAACCAATTTCATGTTTCTCAACACATGATCTTATCTCTCGTGATGTTATCCTGCAGTAATTTAGTCCAAAGTGTTTATGCATTGCTTTCACATGCAGCACTTGGTGTTCCTGCATATATGGCTTATTTTTCTTCACATTAAGGAGGATGCACTCCCCTCTTTGCCCGTGGAAAAATAGTCTGTCTGATGACATGACCACTGCTTGCTAAGTAATGGGCACTCGGCATGGCCCAAGTGCATTTCTATTCCATAGCTTTTTCACCCTCTAAACCCCTCAATCCCCCTCCTGCTACTGCTCTCAGAAATTCAGGCTGCTGAATTCAGCATCCTGCCCTGGCTGCTGGAAGAAGGGAAGCCCTCGTGCAGGTTCCCCTGGCTGAGCCTCAGCCCTGGCTGCTCCTGGCTAAGAAAGGTAGGGACGGAACCAGCTTTCTGCAGAGCCTGTCTGCACAATCACCAGCCCCCTGAGGAATTCAGCACTTGTCATAGAAAAGGGAAAAATATGCACCACATACTCTTCATTACAAGGAACCTGTGATGTAATACAGGATGCTGAAATCCTCTCTCTTTTTTTCCTCTTGAAACTCTGAAATCTGTGCTCTGGATGCTGTTATTCCTAGGTTCCCAGGAACTTAAGAGCTGGCCCTCACACCTCGGTCGTGCTTCACAATACCTCTCCATATTTAGCCTGAAAGGGTATGTTTATTTCCCACCGCCCTCATGACACTGGTGTATCTCACAACAGACCACAGAGTCGGGAATTGGACCTTCACAACCCCGTGTTTCAAATCTTGCTTTACCACAAGAACAGGGAACAAACACGGGGATCTAGATCCTGTCTCCTTTGTCCAAGCAACACTACAAAATCTGGTAGCCTCATCTACTGAAGAGAAGTCAAAAAATGAAAAAAGCAGAGATGTGGCAGGTTACAATCCTGCCCCCACCCACAGTACACACTCAAACATTCTTGTATTGTGTTGCTCTGGATTTTCCCGCTCCCATACCCCAAAATAAATACTGGCAAATTAACTTTCTGGGTCTGAGGTGCTCTTAAAATTATTTGAAGTTATTTAAATTAAGTTTTTAAACTGTTTTAAGATGAAAAGTCAAAATGTGTTTTTCAGGAAATGCGGTAGAAAACTTCAGCTTAAGGTTGAAATTCGTATTCTATTTTTAGTTGCATTTGGCATAAATTCACATGTAGTCCAAGCTGTCTTCAAACATTTTGGATTTGCTAACGCACTTATCTGACACCAAACACAATTTTTTCACTTTCACTTAGTCAAAAATTCATGCCACATTCACCACAGCAATCAGCATAGGTGACTGTGTCATTTCAGCACATTAAGAGGTGTCTGCACAGCTGAGCTCCTTGAGGCTTACAGGGACTATGGGGCTAAATTCACTGCTGGCAGCACACGATCAGTTTCCTGTCAGCTTTTTTTAGGAATACGAATAATACATTTAAAATCTAAGAAAGAAGCCCTCTGCTTCACAGCAAACCCAGTGGAAGTGCCAAGTTAAGGAGTTGGAGCATGATCTCCAAAGGTCAATTCCACGCTCTACCATGGATTCACAGGCACACTGGCAGTGCCAGATTCCTCTTTATGGTGTCCCGGGCTGCTGACAGTTCTCCTACCAGTTCCTGTTTCCATGACATCAAGGCATCATCTCAGGCTGAATAAAGTCTAATATCTCTTCTAGTAATCCATGTTCTCACCCTCAAAGAGAATGTTTAAACAGAGGAAGCACTCCTTCATTTTTCCCTAGAAGGGATTCAACTGGAAGAGATTGTTAGATTGTTCAATGGTTTAATAAAAGAGCAGGATTTCCCTGGGGTTTTGAGGGAAGCAATTTTTGGCAATGGTGGCTGTGCTTGATAATATTAGTTTGGCTAGTTTCCTATTATTTCAAGTTCACATTTGGATTTTATTGTTGATTTTTCAATCATATATAGCTTTTTTTTTTTAAAGTTCAGGCTTTCCCATGTTAAATGATCCCATAATGATCTTTATTTTTCTTGAATGTAAAGTTTTTTAGTGGGTGTCAGATTGTCAGTACTGCAAAGTAAATTCTTCTATCTCCAGAAGGGAGCTCCCAGAGATCAAATTTCTTCTAAGTTTCCTCAAACAGATGTGTCTCAAAGGTGACTTGAGGGAGCAGGGAATAAAGCAGCTCATTTTCCATGCTCATTCAAGTCCCTGCCCTTTCCACTGGTGCTGCCACTGGACTCCCAATTACAGTAGCACCAATTGTTCTGTGGTTTGTGTGATGTGGACACTGACTCATTTGTAGACGTGGAGTGCAGGGCACCCCGAAGCCATCCCACAACGGTGATTTTTGCTAAGCCTGAACTTGAGCTGGATTCTGACCAGCAGCTCTGAAGTGAAAGGCTCCTTTCTGTACTCTGTTTCCAGCCCTCAGACGCAGTACCTTGTATTCCTGATTGTCATCGCTCTAAAACAAATTTCAGAGGAATTAAAAGGAACCAATGATCAGGAAATCAAAGCGTAAAGCAGGACATTTCCAAAACAAGCAGTTCAGCACCAGACACACACAGGTGAAACTGGTAAATCCTGCTGGATTTAGAGATGTTTTAGAACTGCAAACGGATGCAGGAGCTGCTGTGACTCTCTGACAGAATGCACATGTGCAAAACTCACTTGCACAGACGTGTGATTTGAGGGCTGTGGTTATAGAACTGAAGAATTCAATTCCCAGCTTCCCAATTTCACATTAAAAATCTACTTCAAAAAGGAAGATTGGCCTATCTCTTTTTCTTAATGTAATTTTGTTTGTTAATATTAAGAACAAATGAAAAAATTGTTTAGAGAAAATGAATGGTCATCTCAACGGCTTTTCTCTGAGACATACACTAAGTAGCTAGGTCAATTTATGAAACTGGGAGCCTCCTTCCAAAAGGAGATCATATATTATAACAGCATAAGAGTTTAGTCTTGGAATGTTTTTCACGTGATCTGAAAATAAAAGTGGCAAGGAGAGATCACTGTTATTTGATGGTGCTATTTGTGCTACAGAGAACAAGACAGGAGTGGCTCAAAGACAACCAATAAAAGCTATAACAGGCATGGGGAACAGAGTGCACACTGCAAAGATTCTGGACACTGTAAGCAAAGAGCTCATTTTATATTTGATTTGTCTGTGTTCAGTGAGGCAAGACATGAAGCATGCACTAGATCACTGCAAAAATGCAAAATAGATAAAATAAATTTAAATATACTATTTCAAATAGAAGTAGATCAGAAAAGAACTATTTTTTTACTTAAAAATGGAATGTACAATAAAAATAAAATGAAATATCTATCTCTACTATCAACTCCTTCCTCCAAAGAAGTTACTTGTGACACCCTGAATGTTGGTAGATCAGACCAAAATGGTAATTTTTGATATTGCAGCAATACTTTAAAGGTGCTATTACAGCTGTGAGCTCATACAGTCCCAGTCCTCCCAGTAAGCTTGATTATGGCAGCAAAGATTTTTATCTATCTCATAACTGCTGCCCAGGCTGCCTCTGAAGACTATAGACAGCAGGGAATATGTGGGTTGCAGATTTAGGCATTGGTGTGGAATGAGCCCCATTGCTGGGAGCAATGGCCCAGGTGTCCCAGTGCAGTGAGCACAGCAAAGCCACTCTCAGGGCACTGGGGTTTTCTCCTAGCCAGGCCACATTCTCCTCATGAAAAGGCCCACAAGATGTAGTTCTGTTTTGTCCATCTCACACAGCTCTGGTTTTTTTTAACCCCCAAGCCAAATGTGGGCTCGTTGTGGAGCAGCCCAAGCCATGCAAACAAGCCAGACTCAAGGTTAGTCAGAATGTTTTGTGTTCACCTTTCTCAGCTTCCAAGTTATCGGCTTCTCTGAGAAACAGAGCCTTTCCTTGTTCTCATTCATTAAGCACACATACGTAGAAACTCTAAAGAAGTGTTACATGAGGTTTTTAAAATAAACACTAATGCTTTTTTTGTATGTATTTTGGCTGAAAGTTATATTCTGTCTTCTCCTCCCCCCACCTCTAATTTCTTTGGGGAACTGATACCACCCATATAATGTTGTTCACCTCACAGCCCAGCCAGCCTGGTTTCCAACAGTATTTGACAGACATTAGGGAAACCACATACCTTAATCTGACTGGTTGCTGGACCATAGGGAGTCATGATTCAAGCTGTGTCCTCCAACAAATGATGGTTTAAATTTAATGCTAGGAAGGCATTGTTTTGCTATGGCAGCCATGTGAAGGGGTTTCTGCCACATCTCATGCTTTCTGATCCACAGCGATTTAGCCCTGTTCACAGTTAGTAAAAGCACATCCTCCATGTGAGATTGGAGCTCTCTAATACACAGCCAACCCTGAGCAGGAGGAATGGCTTGTAGCTAACTTCTCCTTAAGTTTCAAAGCCTACCGTAATAAAACCAATGAAAGGGAAGCAGGGAAAGATGTACAAATCTTCTACTTCATTACCTTCCCACTGAGTGCTTCTGGAGCAGGCTATCACAGAGTGGGAAAAAAACAGCCATAACTCCAGGCCTTTAAGAGTAATTGAAAACGCACACCCATTTAGACTTCCCACTGCATTACTGAGTTGCAATCAAGTCATCTTGCTGCTGAGACTTAATTGTTAGTAATGTACCTAATGACCTGCAGAAAAAAATAGATCTGGCATTAATTGCTGTACTTTTAATGGGAAGCTAGAGTGCCCAGGTAGCACAGTCTTATCTTGTATTTCAGAAATTTGAGTGGGAAACTGTCCATTATGACTAATGTTGGCTTGTACCAAAGCATTTTTTTATTTAAGAACTTTATTGCTCACAGTTAAGTATGTGATTAGTGAAGACCAAATGTAACCCACTAATCAGAGACTGAAAGACTTCTGAAGGAAATTGATTCTGCTCACAAGGAAATGTGCTTTTTCTTAGAGAAGATTTGTTAGAATGCAAAGGGGTAGTAAAACAAATAAATGTATATAAACAGCAAAAGAAACCTGCAATATATGTTTGAGACAGAGGCAATAAATAATTAGAAATCTTATTATGACTTATTATGTAAGCATCCCACTGAGGAGGTATTTCAAGGATTTAGCAGTATACAACAAAGTAGCTGTTAATCAGCTTCAGGGATAGGCACACAGTATAGAGCTGTACTAAGGACAAATATTATCATCTACCTAATTTTACCTCACAGCCTCAGGATCCTGTCTGTATGTTTTTATTCAGTGTATTGAGATCCTGGAAACATTTTGTTTTCATCTTCCTCCCAGCTTATCTGTACCCCTAGTAAGTTCAATAACCCTGTATCTTTGCTCCTGGGGCTGTCACTTTTAGGACAAGCCACATCTTTCTCTGTCTTCATAGAATTCCAAATGCAGTATTAACACTCCACATAGCTCTGGTGCAAGTGCAGTTTGGGGAGCCACAACTGTCTCTTTGTTTATCATTTCGGTCTGATCATTTTAGATATTCTCGTTTTGCTCTAAGGAATATCTGGACATCAATGACTTCTCCTTTTACTGTGTGTTCTCACACTTCTGCTACACATCTGAAATTGAATAATGTCTTCCAAGACATAACCCAGAAACTGGATGTTTACTTTGATAGAATGAGCATATTTAATGCAAACATTAAATACTAATACTCATTTGATCTAACCTCCTGTACTTAAGCAGCCTCTAGCATTTTGCTTGGTAACCTCCAAAAGCATCCCAGTCCCAGATGGGATTGTCTAGGTGTTTTCCTGAACTGATCTCTTAATCTTTTCCATCAGTTTAACTTTTAGAGTTCAAATTGGTGTGATCTTTTTTAACTGCTAAATTTTGTAACAGCTGAATAATATATCTTAAAAAGTATAACACATACCTGATCCTTTCAAGACTAAGCAGGTACTTCTTTTTAGATTTCTCTTATTATTTTCTTGAGCCTGAGGTTGCACACAAGAAAGCAGAAATGATTCCAACTAAGCAGTTCCCTTGGGCTGGCTGGCTGACTCTATTAATTCCTGTGAATTCACCTCAGTTCAAAAGACAGCAATCTTTCATTGGCCCCTTCAGTGTTAGAGGAACAGCAGCAGGCTCATCATTCTTTGATGCTGAGCACCAAGGGGACCACTTCACCCAGCAGACTCATTACCCTCATTAACATCACAGCGACTGGTTTCCCACTATTTACCTAGACCTTAAAGCAAAGAGAACTGCTTTTAGGAAGAACAGGACACTACATTTGGGAAGGTCTTTAAAGGCAAATGGCAGCTTGTTTCCTTTATCTCTGATATCAGAGCTTATCAAAAGATACTGGTTGCACTTTCTGTGAACCACTGTGCTATCTTTGGGGTTCAGAAACAAAAGGAAAGTAGGTTAAAATACGAGACTTGCAATAAAATTGGAGGCCTTGATTCTTTGCTCCATCTCTACAGTAAACATAATCTTTTCTTTAGGAACCCTTCCAAGAGAGCTTTATGTGATCTCACATAGCAACAAATTAATTTTCCCTTCTCTTTCCAATTTCTTTCGAAAATTCCATATTTAGTTTTTCTTCCACACAGAATCCACAAGCTTCTTCTCTTCCGCAAGCTTCCCTCAGAGTCTGCAGAAATGGGGCTGTGGAACAACATCTCACTGCAGCAAATGCCTATTCCCTTAACACACGTGTGTGTTCCCCTCAGCGTGTGTGCCATGCCAAGTGACCACCACACATACCTCTTCCTGTCAGCACTGCAGAGTCAAGTCTGCTCCCAGGCACTATGGTTTTCTTCTGCCTCATGCATCAGCCATGGATTTGCTTGCTTTTGGATCACCAAGAACTTTGCCCAAGGGGTGGGAAGATTTATGCTTTTGGATGGAAACTGCAGAATCTGGGAATTTCAGCCAGGCAAAAATTGGCAGCCAATTTTGGGGTCTTTGGGGGTTTCTCTGACTGTAGGTGGCAGGATTTAGACCAAGGCTTTTTTACATTTCTATAATGAAATATATCATCATTATCACCACCATTATTATTGCATTATTATTTCTCTGCTGTTGGACAAAAAAAAATTCTGTTATGTTTCCCTGCAGCAGCATGGAACACCCCACCATCTGCTATTTTTTGGGGGCAGCACCCAACTTAAAAACAGAATAATGGTAGAGGGTTACCTGATAAATTCAATTTTGATAGATAATAATTTCTTCTAATATTTTAAACATGGCTGAACAAAACTACTTGCTAAATCTCAGGCCTGCAAGCAGAGTTGGGGAACAGCAGTGTCAACTTTTCCCCACGTGACTGCTGAGGAGGAAAAGGTGCCTGGCCTCAAGTGTCAAGCCAAGTTTCCCTCTTCCTCTGATTCTTCAGCTTGAGCTCAATTCTGAATTTGGTCAGCTGTCCTGGTAGGGAGAAGAATGAGAAAACCAATGCTGGTCACCAGAGACAGCTCTGAAGATACTTTCGAATAGACAAGTTAAAAAAAGAAAAGGATTTTTCTTTTTTCAGGTAAGAAAGTTTGCCTGGTCTCTCATGGAACATGGAAAAAACCTACTAATAACTAGACACAATTGTATAAAATTAGTAAGTCTGTCCAAGGTCACAGGCATAAAGTGAGCATAGGGAGGTGTTCTATAAAGGCATTTGGATGGGAAGATTTCAAATTGGTACTGGTTTTCTCTGTTGAGCCCATCACACTTATCCTCACCATAAGCTCATGGCAGTTCTCTCATCCTGCTTTTTCTCCTTACTGCTATCTTTGTGAATAACAATTTTGAAATGGATTTCCAAACGATTTTTAAAACATATAAAAATGCACTATAGGAACCTGAACCTAAGTAAACACCATTATCTTCCAACAATCAAAGCTAATAGTATAAAAAATGCCTAAGTACACTTAAGGGTATTATTCATTTTTATAACTTATTACTTTTAAAATCAATAGGAAATGTGTTAGGCTAAGCATTTTGTCAGATCACAGGAATTACAAAATATACCCATGATTTCATCAGGAAGGGATGGAAGTGCTTGGTGGAAGGCCACATGCCAGAGAAAGTCCAAGTACATTTTCAACTTTTGAAAGTGAAATGGCAAATCAGAGAAAGGTCAAGAGAGATGTGATAAACGAGCCTGATTTAAAACTTTACCCCCTGAATGCTTAGCCTGGAGAATGCCAAGTGCAGCTACAGCCCGTGGCATTTTTGATAAAGTCAAAGCTGTTATGTATGTTAGCACCAACAAAGTTGTAGCACTGTGGGCATCAAGGATGTGTAGCCCTTGGATAACAGCTCTTTTCAATGTATGAACTTTTCAGGGAGCAACCACATCATCATTGCTCTGTGAAAGGTACACTCATGCTGACAAGTGCATTGCTTGGCAGAAGCGGGGACCACCATCCTCAACACATTCTGACACTGAATTAATTTGCTTTATAGCTCCCTCACATTAGGTACAGATTGTCTTTGACATAAGATTTTGAAACATTTTTGCATTTATGGTATGAAAATAAAGATTCTCTTGAGCCAGCTTTTATTTCTCTGTGTGGCAACTGGACACAACCACTTCCTAGCAACACAAGGTCCTCCAGGCTTTGAGGGCTGAATCTGCTGTGATATGAAGTGAGATATTGTGACCAGAAAGACAAAAGCCTAATTCTCTGCATGAAGAACATCTCAAAACTGGAGACTGAAATTATGCCAATGCTTAGACTTCCCAGATGTTACCTTTGCTCTTGGGCCTATGCTTACCTGTCCCAGCTCCTCCCCACCCTCTCCATTACTTGAAAGCTTTGTTGTGCTCAGGTTCCTCTGTTAATCTCAGGAACCCAGCAGGAGGCAATTGGCTTTGGCTCCTATTACGTTTATCCTCTAACCATTGTTTTGCTAGGACAATCTAAAATGCAATTAAAGTCAATACTTTTCCAAGGTTTTTTTAAGAAAAGAAGTACTTTTATCAAGACATTGCCAAGATTTTAAAAGGAAATGTATAATTCTCCAGTAGCAATTATTTCCCAAGGCAAAGGCAAGCCGAGTTATCTACTGCTATTATAGGAATAAACTGTGCTACTACGTCAAGAGCTTGGAGTAGGAGAAGCCATGTATCAAGAGAAGTGCATTAAAAGAAACTTCAGGCAGGTTTATTTGTTTTCCTACAAACATGAATATGTTTACTAGTCTGCACTCTGCTCAAGCCCTGTTTACACTGCAACTCTGTAAGAGCAGCTTAACAGCCTGAGGAGAACATAATAAAGGCTCTACCCTTTCTGTATCAAGGAAGGAATATTCCCTCTATCCTGTATAAATTTGATTTTTAGACATATTTTTAAAAAGAGGAAACTCTTCAGGTTGCTAAGGTGTTGTGGCCATTGCCCTTTAGCAGGAGTTGCTAGTGAGACTTCTTGAAGGAACAAGGAACTAGTCTGGCTAAAAACATGCCTGGTGTTATTTGACAGTGCTGAAAGAGCATGTACAACAACACAGTTTCAGTTTTCAGCTGAGAACTCAAATGCAACTCTTCCCTTCACCTCCTGTGGATCTGTGCATTCCCAGCTTACTTCAAGCTCTTGCTGAAGTCAAGGGACCACTGAATATACACAAGAATTGTTGTTCCCTGGCTCTGCTTCAAAGGCTTGCTTAAAAACCCTGCCCAGAAAGGCTGGCCTTCTCAGAGTCCCAGCAGGTATCCCTCTGAAAACAGCAACACTATGACTTGCAAACATGCATCAAACATCCTCCACCCAGCAAAATCCCAGCAGACTCCTCCATTCTACTGACTCAATATTTGAGCTTAGATTTTTGGTTTTATTTCAACTGTCCTAACTAAGGCCTCACCTTAGTTAGCAGCAGTTCATAACATGGCTAATGTAAGAAAAAGCACACTCATTTGTTTCAATAAGTTAGGCTTCTATTCTCATTAGGAGAAAATAGATGAACCAGGGCATTTTTAAAAGGCCCAGGAGTATAGATCCAAGCACAGGGAAATGAAACTCTTTTTAATATTTGGGATAAGGCTGTAATTTTATTGCAGTTCTGCTTAGCACTCAGGGTAAAGGCTATCTGACTATAATCAGTGTGACTAAATGCTTGAGCACAGTAAGATGGCATTAATGTGCAATAGGGGAGACTAGATATACACATATAGTCTTTCTCTGATTCTCTATAAAAACAATTCCTATTGAATTACAGCTTTCAGCCCAATTTATCACTGGATTATTGTTTGTGGAAGAATGCTACCTTCCTGCTCAAACTATTCCAAGGCTGACTCATATCCTGGTAATTCATTAATACATAACATGATTCCAGTCCAGTAAGGTAATTTCTGCACTACACAAGTCATAAATCCTGCAACATCAGCTGAAAAATATATTTCAAATTCTCTTTCTAAACAATAATGGAACATTTTGCTTGGCTTCTCACACACATCATCAAGAGGAGGGGGCCAGACAGAGCTGAAAAAGCAATTTGATAGCAGTGTACTTTATAGAGTTTAACAGTATAAGAGCTACCATACTGAATGAGACCTGAGATCAAACTAATCTACTATCTAACTTCCAACAGTAGCCTGTGTCAGAAGCTTCACGGGAAAATAGAAGTGGAATAATCTGTCCCATTTCCTCTCTCAGCATTAGGTCTCATTATATTAGAAAGTGATTTAAAGCGTAGATTGTGAGGTGTAATATGCCTTTCAAGAAGCAGCAACCAAAGAATGTTCCCCTTTAACTTATGAAAACACTGCTGCAGAGGGGAGAACTGGAGGTGGAGGGATGTGTTTGTTTTCATGTTTCAGCAGACTTAATTGCTACAACCAACACTGCAGATACTATCACTTGGCAAACAAACTTGTACTGGCTAGAGCTGTTTTTACCTCATACCTGGGGCATTTATTGTTTCTGGGTATGATCTTGCAACCCTTTTATCTCACAGAGGCAGACAGTACAAATATTCACAGTTTCACTGACACCTAGTGTAACAGAAATGATTTGAGAAGTATTCCTTTCATTGACAGTGTAACATGTTGCTTACCCACTGGAGTATTTTTTAATCTTGATGCAAGAAGCAATATGGTGCTTGTCATAAGTGAGATATTTTTGTAAGGCTCAGTAGTGCAGAATGCCATAGAGAAAATCTGCACAGGGAGTGAACATCATCAATGACAGGGATCATCCTGAGTTTTCTTTCTCTGAGCGAATTTGATTTTCACAAGCAGCTCCCAGTATCTCCTCCAGAGCATCAATGCCTGGTTCTTGAGCTACACGGCCCTGAACCAGCACTGTTGTTTATATGTGAAGAGTTCACACAATTAAACACACTTAGGCCAGACTTGGCTGGACTGGATGAAAATCAGCCTGTAATAAGCCAATGCATTTTATATGTTAGGGCACATCTGTCTGAAGTGGATGGCTGTATGAGTGCATCAAGGCAAAATCACTCTCCTTCATGTGCATCACAGAAATGAATGTTGCTAGGGCAATGGCCTGAGTCTCTTCATCCCTCCCTCTCATTAGTCACCTCTGCACTGACTCACCCCATTGCAGTGGCACAAGTTAACAAGGACCAGTAGGTTCCATTAGTGTGACAGCATTGTAACTCTGATCACGACAGTAGCCTTCTTTTTGATAAAGTGAGGGCAAAAGGAAGCCCTGAATATTTTCTCTGACTGTTGAAGACCTCAAACTTACAGCAAACACACATGCAAACTCAGGCAAAAGTCAGTGAGGGGACATGTAAGTCTGCTAGCTCCTGACTCCAGACAGCAAGCCCTCTCTATGGGATGCCCACTGCCACCTCCCTTCCCAGCACACAGGCAGCAGAGCCTCATGTCTTCCAAATGCTCTCCACCCATTGCACTTCAGTCCTGACCATGAGTGTGACAACCTCTGAGTGTGAGGGCTAAGCTAAAAAATGTATTTTAAATATTAAGACAAAACCCCATCCCAGGCAGTAAAATTTCAGCTGGTGCCCTCTTTATGCCATCTCATCTGGCTATGAAACTTTATGTTATTGCCACTTCAGAAAGAAGAGGGAGGCTAAACAATGTTACCTTTATTGAACATTTGGTTTTCTATGTATTTAATGGGGGAAAAAAAAGGAAAGAGAGGGGGGTAGACCAACAATGAAACTTTCCACCCCTTTTCACTGGAAAGTTGGCCAAACTGTGTTGATACATTGAATGTGAGGGGCCAGATGCTGCAGCCATGACTTCTATGTTCTGCTGTGTTCTGTTATCTTAGATGAGTGATTGTGTCCAGTATAAATCAATGCAAAGGGTGTATCCTAATCCTTGGATCTTCAGCAGGTTATGTGACTGGGACAAGGCCCCTTGCTTTGTTTTGTTATATGATCAAATGTGAGCAACAGGTCACTGTCGTGTAACCCAAGGGTGCAAATCTCTGGCTCTTTTTTATTTTTTAATTTGATTACTCTGTGTCAAAGGTGGCTGGAGATTCAATGCTGCTGGTGTGGATGCACAGATTTATTTGGAGTTAAACTGGTCCTGTACATTCACATTTGTCATCAAATATATATCAAATATACAGAAGAGTATAATGAGATCTTTGTAGCTGATCTTAGGGGCTTCTTTAGGCTAAAAATAATTCCCATAAACATTTTCTGTCTGTCCTTCCCTGTGTGATCAATCCCTCATTTCACATCCATTTTCAAAATGGAGATATCGTGCTGGGAGATCCAAATCTTACCCTGGGAAGTCAAATAGTGTATATTTCATACAATAAGTTAGAAGATGGACATTATGAGAGGTGATTACCTACCCAGTTAATAGGGCAATGTTGCAAGACCAGGCCTGCAGGATCCTTGGATCACAGACAGCTATTGTGTTTTTCAAGGTGCTGGTTTTTTTTCTCTCATTCTGTAATGAAAGAAGGCTTCTCCTGACACTAGGCATTGGAAGCCCTATGTAAAGCATCCCTCTACCAACAGATATGTAGATATATAAAACAAAAACCAAACCAAACAAACCCCAAAAACCCCAGGAAACAAAAAAAAAACCCTAGAGCTGGACAAGGTTTGAGGTGTATTGCAGGACAGCACTGCAAAATGCTGCCAGAGTTACTAAGGAAACTGCTTCAAAGTCTGCTCACAACATCACTGCTCTAGCCAGTACTTTCAGTTGCTCCACTCCATAAGCATCAAGTCTTGAGGAACACTTGTCTGGAAGTGAGGCTGAGAAGAGAGGAAGAAGAGTACAGTGGGGCATAAGAAGCACCTTTGTGAAAGCAAAGTACAAATATCAAATAGAATGGTAAATGCTCATGTGTTGTAATGAGAGGGGAAACCACCTCCAATCAGCTGTACTTGGACTTCTCCTGGAGAGCTTTGTAGCTATCCAAATCTAGCAAAAGGTGCCCATAGAAAGTTACTAGAGGGAAAATTCAATTATTTCTGAAGCAATGGGGCAAATTCTGTTTGGGATTTCCTATCGCAGAAACATGCATCACTGAATCTCCTTTGGACAGACACCAGGACTATCAACAGCAGCCTGTGAGACCCTGTGTTCCAGTGCCTGGCGGCAAAAGGGTCAATTGCATTTGTTTAAAATCTGCTAGAAAGGCAGTAAAGAATAACCAACAATCAAGCAGGCAATCCTTCAAAGCAAATAAAAAATACTGTCATCTATGGCTGCAAAGAAGGCCCAAAAAAGCCAGATGGCCCATGCAGGTATTCCACATGCCTTGAGAAGGTACTGTTCCCTGGTGGACAGTCATCTCCTTTTATTACAGGGGCTGTATCAATTCAAATGGTTGGACTTGAGCAGACTTTATCTGTGTGTTTATCTGTGTTATCATCAAACCCCACTTAAAGCCTACTTTGGAGGCTGTAAGGGGACCAGAATGATGCAAATGCCTTGCGCTTTTGCCCCCCTGCAAAAGTTTAAATTCCGCAGCGTAGGAGGATTTGTCTCTATTTTGAACTGAGGTGGAGAAAGGCAGAGAGTGAGTGCAGATTTAGTAGCCAAAAATAGTACACGTTTATCACCGGATGTTCCCATTAAAAGCACTTTTTTTTCCCCTCAAGGTAACGCATCTTTCTAACTCTACCACTCCTTGGGGAAATTTGTAACAAATGTGTGTGCTGTCTCTCACTGTCTTGCTTTGCAAAAAGCAATTCCTAGAGCATGAAGAGAAAATTATTTACGATAGAATTACACACATTTTTCTGGGTGCTTAATGAAGCTTGAACTTGAGCGGAGCAGAGAGTCTACTTATTGTTGATTTTTTTTTTCGAGATCACTGCACAACAAACAGAAACTGAGCAAGCAATTATGTTAACTGTCTCTAAAACTCATACTGGCTGAGGATTAAGGTAATTGTGTCTGAGCTTACACACATTCACTGCAGCTTTATTTCATTGCAGCAAGTCTTGCCTGCTCGCTTGTTGCTGATGTCATTCTAGAGCTGATCTGAGTTGTTGTCTTTCTATTAATTACCAAAAAGGTTACAAACACAAGCTCTCCTTGCTATAAATATAACTATGTTATTTTTACTACATGTTCAAAGGAGATGCAGACCTCTTTTGCTAGGTTTGTATAAACATGTCCAACTGCTTCTTCCTGCGCCAAAGAATTTACAATACCTTTGACTTAACGGATCAATTAAAGTAATACACAATAGATGGGTTTGGTATTGTCATACAGTGATTTCACTGTCAAAGGGGAAAAATAAATCTATTTTTAAGTCTGCATAAAAAAAGAGACCCTGGGAAAACAGTATCAGTCTCCACAATATTACTGGCAGGGCAGTATGGATTCTTCACCTTCTAGGTTACAAGTAAGTTTCCTTTTAAATGGCTGGAATGCAGGGGAGGGGAAAGGAAGGGAATCCTCCACATTCTCCTTGTCTAATAAGGAGCCACAGCGTGAGAACCACTCCCTAGCAGGAGTAATCTGTGATTGACAATGGTTTTCTTTGCAGCCAGGGCTAAAAATGGTTTAGCTGTAAACAGAGAAATACAGAACATTTTAAGGGCCTTTCCAAAGGCAAGGGCTGTTTATACAGGCACTCAACATGCAGGGTGGCACCAAGAGAGCACCAAGCTTCAGAGTTCCTAAAAATCAAGGAATTCTTGTATCAGGATATGAGCACAAACACAAGAGAAAAAGAATATCTTGTAATGGGGAAATTAGCAGGGGCAGATTCACAAAAATTGGACATTTATTCTCTGGGCAGTCCAGACATATATATGTGTGAACTTAGGCAAGCTGCTATATTTGGCTTCAGCTTTCCTGCCTAAAAACTGAAAGAGAAATACTTTCCTCTTCACAGAAAGCATGAATATGGGGAAAGCACTTGGTATAACCAGGGTGGGAGCTCTGCAAACAACCAGAACAAAGTCTGCGACTGACACAATTTCCTTGTAATCTCAAAGTCAGCTCTGAGGTCTACAATGCAAGGACATGAAGGAAATTAGGTGAGGTGGGACAACTTCAGAATTTCACTGGGAATATGAAGGAAAATTTTATATTGAAATATGTAGAATTGCCTTGTGCTGATATTAATGATGAATGCATTTGGAGATGAATGCTCTATACACTGGGGAGGCCATCTGAACTAAATAGGACCCAGTCCCAAACAATACAGACTTCTAAGGTCCTAAATGAGTGTTTTGTAAACATGTTGATTAGTAACTGAAAGAAATATTTACTTAAAAAAATGAAAAGCAGAAGAGAAGGGTAATGTTGACAGAAAGACCATAAATCATGGAAACTCTATTATGAATCAAAACAACAGATGTAATATGAACAACAGCATCTTTTATGAACAGAAATTAGACTGTTCTGTTTCACTCATTGGAAAGGCTAATATGCCTAAAATAAATTTCCCTGAATCTCTCATTAATGTTCTACAGTCAGTGTTGACCAGCTGTTAGAAAAAACAAAATGTGCATGATTTATGTCCCAGAACAGTCACTAACCCCAAACCACATTTTCCTGACAGACCTGACATTAATAACAATGACCACTTCCCCTGACTATATTCTTCTCGTAGCAGAAGAAGCAAAGTGCAGGTGATTCATACATCAGTGATTCCTTGCTCTATATTCACTTTCCTTCTCTCCTTATTAGCAGACTAATACTGACTGCATGAGTCACCAATTATCACCTTAAGCACCAGACAGGAACTAAATTATCACAGTGATCCCTCCACAAAGCAGGCATCTCACCATGTTTGCTGGGGCCCAATACCTCGGATTTCAAACAGGAAATGACTTTGTCCTCCCCATTTCATGGTATGAAGAACCAGAGTTTCTGGGGTGGAGGAACTTGTCCGGCCCAAAAACTCTCTGGGCTTGCATAATCTGTATATCATGTAGAGGCAAGACTGAGTGCCTGCCCTTCCTCACTGACAATGGGAAAAACAGGATGGCCAGATCATAGTTGCACTTCCATGTCTGATCACATGAGGGGGAGAAGATCAGCTACTACTTTAGTCCTTGCAACGTGTGTATTGTTACCAGCAACTCTCATTCTGGAGCTCTGGCACGTGAAGAAACAAAACTCACTTGAACAGCATTTATAGAGGTGCTTCTAGATTCTCACTATCATCACAGAAATCTGATTATTTACAGGGAGCTTTTAAAGCCTACTATTAGGCCTCTGCATAATGACCAAATAAAATTCTGCACCAGCTCTTGCCCAACTTTTCTTGAGTTTTTCCCTGGTGTAATAACAATCAGTTCATGGTAAAACCTCTGACTGATACCATAGTGAGAGCATGTCATCACACATGAAATTCATGAACAAGGTCTTCACAACCATATCTAAATACATCATGAAGAGAATGTTTCTTTTTAATATTCTGTCCCTGTTTTTAGCAGGGAAATCAAAACCTGGCAACTTCCCCATGTCTGACATATTTCTGCCAAATCATGTGGCACTAGCTGTGCTAAGGTCTTTCCATCTTGTCCAGCTTGAAACCAACTTTTCACTAACTCCTTTATGCCTAATCACACAGTCAGAGTGGAGGTGGCTTCTCAAATAATGGACGGAAGTACCAATGAGAAGCAATGGAAAAATTTTGAATGACCCATATATCTTCAGATCATAGTTTCTCTTTTGCGGATAAAAAAATAAAGCTCTAAAATATTAACGCTGGTTTGGACTTCATAACTTTTACTTATTCAAAACCCATGCAAATAATCATATATTAAAAAATGGCATTTTCAACGCAAAATTTTAATTGAATACATCATAATTCCCTTTCTCTCTCTGATGCATGCTCATCTTTCTAGCCTTTTCTATGAGTTTTTTTAAAAGTAAAGCTACAGAGTTTAAATGTTATTTCTCCAAAGGTACATGGTCAGTACTTGGAAATGGTCATGCACTTAATTAGTCACAGAATATGTAACATCAGATGACTTAGATAACAAATCATGGCACACACAGCAAACGACATAAAACACACTTCATTTGAATTCCCATAAAATGCCACCATTACCCCCTCACAAACAGTTTCTCTCAGGCAAAGGTGAGATCACAAATTAAACCCTTTTGTTTTCAGTTTAAATCTTGCAAATGCTGTATTACAGTTGGTTACTCTAAATGACTCTGGTCTAAATAAGAAAAGCCTCTGTCCCATTCAGATCATAGCAAATGAGAGGATTTGAATTTAAGACTCTTTGCCTGAGGCTATTCCACTGTGCCACTTGGATTTTTACACTTCAACAGGACACTGGCATTCCCACTACTAAAAACATTGAAACAAGACATTTCCAATAATTTTATAATCCCACCTCAGAAAATAGAAATCTCACCTTTTTTAACCTTACTTCCTATGACAGTACAATTAAAACCTGCAGTACAAATTACTTAAGTATAAAAACATAAAAAAAATCGACTTCAAATAACATTATATGAAGAGTAAGGTTAACGAGGTATTACCTTGGCAGGTCCTTTCATCTGTGAGCAGTTTATAGCCTTTCTGGCAGCTGCACTCAAAGCTGCCAACTGTGTTTCGGCAGAAATGATCACAGCCACCATTGTTTACCAAACACTCATCAATATCTGCAAAGAATGAGCAGCAAAAATTTAGTTCGTGATAGCAAAAATTTAGTTCATGACAGCAATTCAGTCGTTCAGGGCAGGAATACAGGAATTTACTCAGGTCCCCAAGGAGGCTGCTGTCCCTGTTAGGAACCAGGCTGGTCAAATGTGTGCCTTCCCAGTCCTATCTCACAAGGCTTACAAAGAGAGCTATGGGCTGAGCTGTTCAGAAGACAGAGATATTTCTCTCAGAACTGGAACCAACAGGTGACCCAAGCTGAGGTACTTAGGTATTAGGGAACATTCACTGCAGATGGAGTGCTCTGCCTGACAGCAGACTTCAACCTGTGAAGGACGTGAATCCTTTCACCTTGCACAGGAACCATCAAAACATAAGAATACATGAAAAATTGAAATAATAACAAACATGAAGATACTTGAATTCTGAAGAAATACTTTTATTATCCTTACACACAAAGAAATGCAAGGATGCATTTTTTCCAGAATTAGCATTATATGCTATTTCGCTCATTATTCAGTGACACAGTGACACAGTGTCACCCATTTTCATGTGTCAAACTTTTTCACTTGGTGTAGCAGAAAAGGAACTAACTGTGAGTACATGTGAAATGTTGCTTCTTCGGTTATTCTGAAAGCAGAGCACCCATCCCCTTTATCTGAAAGCCCCATATATGTATATATATGTATGAAGGACAGGATTAATGGCTCTTACTTCAAATACTGATTATGAAGAGGACTGATGAATTTGGCAAGACCTCTGTTCTGAATTCCGTACTGATGATTCTACTTCCTGCCCCTTTTAACTTCTCCTAAAGGTGCTGAAGAACTGGAATGACCAATCCCTTTTCCAATCCATAAAAGGTTTTGAAGTAAGTATATAACAGGCCACAAAACCTCATTTGAAATATAGGGCATCTTTCCATCCTTCCCCAATTATAAACCCATGGATCCATGTTTATTTGAAAAAGGAAAAAAGTACTTTTATTCTTTTTCAGGAGAAGAACGGTGCCAAAAAATATCTCTTTTTATGAATGCATACAGTGAAGAAGTAATACGACATTAAGCCTTGGCTGCCCACTTCTGGAATTGAAAATAAGATCTTTCAGGAAACTAAATGCAGAGTGATGTTTCCTTTTGAAAAGCTTCCTGCTAGAAGAGCTTTGAAATGTTGAGGTAATAGCTGGCCATTTAATGAGCAAATCTTGCAGAATGCAAATCTAGATGCCAAAAGATCTAATGTATGGAGATGGAAATTTATCAAAACTAGCAAGATGATGATGAATGAAAGGCATATTAAAAAAATTATTTTAGTTTAGGAGGATTCTTAGTGAAAGTAATTCATTAATTTTTGGAAACTTATGATTCCAACATGGGAAAGTGGCATGGTGCTTACCACATTTCTTCATGTAAAATATAAACAGCAGCAAGAGGAGTGAGGTGGTAAATCTAAAAAATCTAACAGCTGAGAGGCAAATGCAGCCATCATTTCTAAACAGCTCTTTGTTGCACACACACTGACAGAAATATGTCCAGGGCTCAAATAAGCAAAAGCAATGTATATTGTTATAAAGGTTTTCTTGTGAGTTGCATTTATGGCAAAGAGACGGGAAATTTGTTCTCAGACCGTCTGGCCTAATACTGCTGCTTATTACTTTTGTGTCTAGTTCTGCAAAGGAGTGGCTTTTGCATTCAATTCAATTAAAAGAATGAGAGCAAATTGTAGGCAGCAGCTGTGGAATGCCCTGAATGCTTTGCACAAAGCCAGCTCAAATCTTTGTGTCTCAGGTAACAAAGTTCTCAAAGTGCTCCAAAATCAGGAGTCTCTTGTCTGTGGTGCTCCTGTTGTGGCATTTGGCTGGCCAACAACAGGTAACCTTGGGCTCCCAACCTGATAAATCGGATGAAGAACACGCTGAGGGTCACTCTGTGTGTGTGTAACACCATGACTGGAGGCAGCAACTCTTACGTTTTCAGCTGTGATCATCTGCACAGGCCAAGACTGGCAGTGAAAACACAAGAATTTTGTGGCCCATTTCCTGCAGCCTGCCATCTCATTTTGCAGAAGTGATTCCTCACAGCTCCCTAATGTGCAACTAGGACTGTGGTGTGGGTGTTAGGGTGGATTATCACTCAGGTCCCATCCTTTTGCAGAGCACAGGTGTACCTAACTACAGTTCAGCTTGCCCTGACAAAACTGTGGGACAAATGGAATTGTGAATTAAAATTACTAATATGTTATGCATCGTAAACACACAGAACAATCATCCATCATGAAGAAGGTGTCTTTTACCAGTGATAAGAACAACATGACCTTGGGGCTACTCTACTGCCTGAGACTGCTTGAAGTAGAAATTACTTGCAGCCTGTCAAACACCATTCTGGAGTAACGATTGATGTTTTAAATGATGGCCCCTGGATTTCACATGTTAAATTCCAAATACCACTCTCTTTTCAGAGTCTCTCATGACTGTAAGGGGCAAAAATGAAACCCTGCTGGCATCAGAGCGTAGATTTTAGGCTGTTATTAACTGTAATGCCACTGCCAACGCAGCATATTAGCTTTACACCAGCAATTCTCTGGAATAATTCTGAAGCAGGATCTGGGTAAAACCTGGGAGAGTCCACAGGAAAATAAAGTATTTGTTCATTTCTTCTAACTGGAAAACATGACATGACCTTTTGAAACCAGGACCATCAAAACAGAATAGAGGTCAAAACTGTTAGCTGCAAAAACATTCTAAATAACATAAACAGTGCCCATGTCTCTGCTTTCACTGTATTTCTTTCCATGGCCATAGCGAGACTGACAAGGCATGTAAAAATTATTTCACTCACTGGAGAGCAGTACATTGCTGCATTTCACTTGGAAGAGAGCAGTACCCAACTGTATGTATCATGTCTAACTGGTTCAGAGAAATTGCAAAAAGTCTGTATCCTGGCTATTTTTCTTTCCTTGGCTATAAATAATTTGTGTTATGAGCCATGTGAAAATAAATTATTCCACTGTGTGAGAAGGTGAGGCCCCATTTATCTTTAAACTGACTGGTACCCAACTTTGTCAAGTGCCTCTTTGAACTTCACAGAGGGTAAGCATGTCTGCCTCTCCTGTAGGGCAAAAGTACACAGTGGAATCTCACTGTGGTGTCACTACCAGCTTTGACATTATTTAGTCAAATATTCCCCTGCTGTTATTGGGACCGTCTGTGGAGCAGTCATAAACCTGCTGTCTTCAAACACAGTTCTCAAGGGGCTCCTTAAGATGCAGGTTGCAGAAGAATAGCTGCAACTTCCCACAGGCTCTGCTCCCCTTCATCCTCAGAAATGCAAAAGGTTGTAAAGAACTGTATTCCTCCACAGGGAGTGTACATAAAATGCCCTGATGATACTGTGAGAGTCATTTCAGATTGGGAGATCTGATGGGCTTTCAGAGCACTGGCAATAAAATCCCAAGGGATTTCTCCAAATGCAGAAAGTCAACATTGTTAAATGATACTTTGCTCATACAAGCTGATGATCTGCTACAAAATACCAATGGGTATGGTGAGTAAAAATGGGACACATGCAGATATGAAAATACAGGGCAATGAGAAACCACAGAAGCATTAAAAATTATGGTCTAACTGTCAGGTGAAGGCATGGCGTAACAAGCAACTCAGCACTCAAGCCTCTTGTTAGCTCTGAAAATGATTCATTCAATTCCCATGCAATTAAATACAAACAAAAGCAAAACAAAGATTTGCAACAAGAAAGCTGACACCTTCTTTAAAGTTGTAATATTTGAAGGAAAAAAACCCCAATTGCAAATATTTGTCTGGAGGCAGAGCTCAGCAACACAAAAGCTGTGCATCCATGTAAACCCAGAAACAAACCCTGGGATCATCATCATCATCATCATCATCATCATCATCATCATCATCATCATCATCATCATCATCATCATCATCACATATTATATATCATATATATAATAATAAAATTATAATAAAATTATAATTATAATCTATAATAATAGATTATCCTATTTTTTCTGGGGATCTTGAAATGTGAGGAAGGCATTGGAATCAGCTTTAAATAAAGCTTTTCAGCTTTAATAGAAGACCAGAAACTCAGATGCTTTGTGCTAAGTTGCATAGCTACAATTTGACTAAGCTAAGCAGGCAGACTGTTATTTTTCTTTTCATGATCTTTCAGGAATGCCTGCTCCTGTTCCACTTGCACTCTTTTTAAGCTCTGCTCAGTGGAATTCATGTTTGGAAGGAGCTGATTATGATCAGGATGCATGTATGCACTTGTGTGTGCACATATAAACCCACAGAGATCTGCCTCACTGCATACAAGCCAGGGGACAAATTAAAAAGTAGGGATTTTAGGTAACTTAGAACTTAACATTTCACATAAACTGCTTAAAGGCAACTGAAAGGGTAATCAACATGCGATCTTCACTTAGCTGTTGAACAATGATAGAGGTGGGGATTTCCAAAGCCTCATCACAGGCGGAAGTGAGGATCCTCCTTTCAATGGCTGGACAAATACTTGAATTGATTGTGTCTGTCTAATCCTTTGCAGATTTAAAATGCTACCAAGCTCCAGGAAAATAATATACCCCCAGCTCAGCCTAAAATAATTACAGAAACTTCATAACCTTCTTGTTTTCAATAATGAAAGCCAGCATGTTGGAATTAGTAATGCTATTACCAGCATACAGTGGACATCAATATAAATATATTTTCTTCAAGGTAGGCTAGTTTGCTAGTTCTTTTTATTCCCTGACTTCCTAATTTTCCTTTGCTTTTCTTTCCTTGTTCTTTCTCATGGTTTTACAAATCACCACTGCCCCCTAATAACTGGAATTAGCGTTACCTTGTTGACACAGATATGAGTTCCCTGATGCACACAGATCACAAAGTACTTTATAAAGTAGCCACAAAACTTTTTAATCTCATGCCAGATGTGGGGAAATAGAGGAACAGAAAAACAAACTCACTCATCCACACTTGAATCCAAGCCCAGTGTACAGCTCAGCAGGTTATCCTGGGGTGCTAATCAGCACAGGCTTGCACAAAACTCCTTGTTCTGCACACTGTTCAATGTTACATATATTACAGAGCCACCAATGCTCAGACTGAAATTGTTTTGGTATTTGCCTGCCACTTCTAAATAAAACTTGTAAACTCAGGATTAATGTAAGCATAAGCTACCAGACTCCACTTGCAATACACAGAATGTAATATTCCATAGCATCCTAAATAACTCATGCCAGGGATATCTCATTAAGGTAGAGATAATTGGAATAATTTCATATCCCCATTGATCACTGGATCAGTGCCACTATGAGAATCTCTAAATCTAAGTAGAACACAGGCTCTGCTATTCCATCCAGAAGCATCAAGCCAGCTGTTCTGTGGTTAGTTTCCAAGGAACTGTAAGTCCTAGTTCCAGTTTTACAATGGATTTATCCTACATTTGGGCAAGGTGTAACACTTCCCCGCTTTACCTCATCTGTAAGATTGGGGATTGGTAATTATCACTTGGTATCTTCAGGACCAATACTTAAAATGCACTATTATTGAACAAGGTGTTATGAATCCAAGTCATTTGCTGTAAAAAATTTTAAGTCAAATTACAGTTGTTTTTAATTTCTGGTCTGGGCTTCAGAATGGTTTGACCCAGCAGCAGGTTGCATGCTGGTAGTGCTTTGCATTGGATGATTTTGTGAATGTCTGCGGCACTGTTAGGGCCATGTTTACTTTAAGAGGTACAATTGCTGTTCCACCACTCTACCTGAAACTGCACAGTTCATTGCCTCTTGCATGTTTCAGGGAGCAACAATTCTATTTATGCAGTGCCTTCTACTTGAGGATTTCAAAGGCCAGCAGCTTATTATCTTCATTACATTAAACCTACACAACACTTCTGCAGAAGAGATACATTTAATTAATTCTTCTTTAACAAGTGGGAAACTAAGGAGGTAGGATAGTGTGAGACTTGCCTGCATCAGATAGCTACAAAATGAAATAAAGCAGATATTTGAGTTCTGCGCTTCAACAACATCCTCATTTTCCCTCCCACAGTGCTAATTAACTGTAAAGTATGATAGTCATTACTGAACTGAAGTTCTACTAAGTAGCAAATGAAGAATCTCTGTTTAATTAACTTTAAAGCTAGGTTGTGGGACAAGGCATTTTCCTAATAAACAGGATTAAATCTAGACTGGGCAGACAGGAATGAGTATAATTAAAATTTAATCTCCCTCATCCTGAAAACAGGCTGCCCAAAAAATAGAGAGCTTTGTGTAAATGCTCTTAGAGCATGGAAAGGTTGAGGCAGGTTTCAACACATTTCCCTCATGTCACTTTCTCAATTTTCACCTGTTATCTTCGCAATTTCACCAAGAAACCTGTCTTCCAACACAGATGGTAATCTGTCACATATGGATTTAGGTGTCAGCTATTCTCCTCCAGGACATATCCACTCTGACATTATCCACCAACCAATCAATAAAAGAGTCTGCCAAGAGATCAATCATCTTGTAAAACAAACATTATGTCCTATTATTTTCTTATTACAGTTAATTAGATTTATAAAACACAAAAACCTTCACAGGTGAAAAACTCAGAAATGCTGTCATAATAGGTTAGGGCCAGATTTCTCATTTGTAAAAGGGAAGGGATTTACTAAATCTAATGTGAAAAGAAAGGATTTTCATTTAAAATTTTTGCTGAACACTGAATTCTTTTCTAAACTTAAAAACATGTTAGTGCAATGCTACGAACCAAACAGTGCAAGCTGTCTGAGACTGTGACACCAGAATGTGAAGGGGACTGGAGACATAAAGATACAGACTGATAGTCTTTACTGTCTGGGCTGAGCTAAATGCTAAAACTATACCTCCTATATCCACCCCCTTGCTAGAAGAAAAGATAAACCTCACAGGAATCCCAGGAAAAAAAACTACATTTCCTCCTCCTGTACATTTTATCAACCAAAATACTTTTGTCAATCAAAATGCTTTTTATGAAACACTGGAGAGGGAGAAGTAAGTGTGCTGTTAAATCTCCCATGTGTACTTGGGGACACCAAAGAATGTTTTTCACAGAGCAGCTAGAAAGTACAGGACATCAAATTCTGGGAAGCTCGGCTGTACCTGTGGCCATGTGAGTGAGTGTAGGCAGATCTAGAGGCTGTGGGTAAAACAGTGGGAGAGGATTGTGCAAACACATTGGGCTGACTGCTTACCTACCTGAATTATTCAGCCACTACCACCAGAATAATTCCATGTGTAATGCAATTATTCACACAGCCACTACCATCAAAATATCTCTATGTGCAATGTTTATGCAGGAGGAGCCGAGGCAGAAGAACTAAATGGGTTGCTGTAGGTTAGTAACAAGAATGAAAGAGTTAATTCAGTGTTTCTTAAGGAGTGAACCAGACAAAATCATGGGGCTGACATCCTGGGGTATTTTCTCTGTGCTAGCTGTCACTAAAAAACAAGGCCTAGCTCTTACTGAATTTAATTTTTCCATATAGTCTGAATGGAGAGCAAAGGGCAAGTGGGAAATTGCACTACTGCACCAAGATACAAGAATCCCTAGATTTAATGCACTAACTTGCTTTACATTTACTGATAGTTGTTTTCATTTACCCCCCTGGAATTATTATCTGCTCAGGAAAGCTCTGTGCTTATTTCCAAGAATCTCAGTGTGCTTCTTGGAAAGTGTTTAATTGAATAAAATTGGTATTAAGTTAAAGATGCTGATGCTCTGTCTAAAATCCCAGTGAAACTGTGCTAGCTTTCCTGGGATAAAGCTACTCTTTCTGAAAGCTACTCTTTCTTGAATACAATTAGCCCATCATAATTTAAATAGCTCTTAATGCATCAAAGAAATTGGGATGCTGACCAAAAATTAACCCTCTGAAAGTTTTTGAAGACACTACTTCAACGAGCCAGGGATCTGCTCAGCACCAGGGAAGACAGATCCATCACTGAGAGGATCTAGTCATATTAAAAAAACCCCTGTATTTTTATGATGAAAAAGATAATGATAAAAGAATGAAAAAAAATACTGTAAGTAATGTTGGCAGTTATGATTATGTGAGTAGTCAACTCCCAAGTAAGAAAAAGCACAGCACACTTTTCCATAATATACTGTGGTTGTTGATCCTCAGGGGGCTTTATATTGTTGAATAAAGGCAAGGTCTTTTCAACAACTGAAATGCAAAATATGACCCTCTGAAGCATTAATTTAAAGGATTTGGCATTTTCAAAGGGGAGGTTCATGAAGACAAATAACAACTGCAAGTTTCTAGGGAACAGGGATATTGCCTAGTCATGAAAAAAAATCCTAACTTAGTACACATGAATTTATTTTGTGGGGATAGATGGAACCCCTGGGAGGGAATGAAATGGAATGAGTTACATGGCAGCTGACCCAAGTCTGCAATTTTTTAATGGAAAATAATTTGTTATATTATATTTGTCTGTCATGAACAAGTCTACAGCAGAGAAATGAATTGCATCTCTTTAAGCCAAAAAACCCCCAAACCCAAGGCCCAATCAAAAACCTAAAAAGCAATTTACTTAAAAATAAGGAAGGGGCAGTGAAAGTTTCACATATATTCTGGATTAGATAAATTTGGAGCAGCAGTTAAAAGGATTCTGCTCTCCACTCTCCATTTGTTTTTCCATTCCATTTTCTCCTTTCTGACCAGTTTTGACTGTGTTGATATCTAAATTTGCATTTCTTTTTTTTTAATAAAGAAAAATGGGTTTATCATTTGATTTTTCATCACTGTGGTCTGAAACTTCAACTGTCTCTTGGAAAGCCTGAATCAATTATGTCTCCAAATCAAACAATTGCATACATCCTCCTCAGCGAGTGTCCAATTGCTCTTTTTTTCTGATCCCCACACTAGGCTTCTGACCACTGTCACCACCTACACCAAGAGTTTTCCATCTTTTCCTTCCTCAAGTCCCACTCGCTCACCCACTTTCTGCTGGTAACCAGCAGCTTTTTCCCTCTCCAACATCTCCCCCCACTATTTATGGTTTTACCATGAACTCTTCTGAGCCTTGTCCTCAGTCAGACACTCTATCACTTCTCTTATCACACACCAACAGTCAACCCCCTATTTACTTTAAAAAACTGGGGGAAAAAAATTAGAAACCTAATTTGGAGTCATCTCCCAATCTTAGCAAGCCTTGAAACAGCTGTTTCCAGGGTAGCAGTGCTGGCCCAGATGGTTGTGGTTCTCTCACTGGACACAACACAGAGCTTTCTACTGAGCTGCTACAGCTGCCTCTGGATGCTGGTATGTTTTCCCCACATTGGATTGATCTTGTATGTTCTTTGTCCTGAGACCTGGATAACATCGATGGAATAGCATCAAATGACTGCAGCCTCAGCAAAAAGGCCTTAATGTTTGCTTCTCTAATCCACATTTAGGTGGTTCTTTTGAAAATGCTTTTATAGCTGCCTGGGAACTCGTGCTCTTGTCCAGTTTCTGAGTCTTATCCACCTCTTCTAAAACAAGCATCTCTTCTGATGAACTGGATTATTGTTCTCCCATTGGTTACTCAGTTTTCTCTCTCTCAGTCCTGATTTTTATGAGGGTTTTTTTGGACTTGTCTCACATCTTGCCTAGAGTTCTATAAAAAAAAAAAACCAAAACCTCAAAACTGCCTCCGTGTTTTAATATTCCCTTTGGGCTTTAGTCTTTCATTTGTCATTCCTAGCAAATAAGTTCCTTTTGTGTCTTCTTTCACCATCTACAAGAGTACCTGTTATCTCTGCAGCGTGCATGTGGTTGATTCACATGCCAAAATCTTCCCTGTAGGAGCATTTAGTGGGTCCAACTATGAGTTTTCTTGGGGCCTCCCCAAAGTGTGTGGTCTCAGAAGATCTTGCCAGTCCTCAAGCCCTGAACAGGACCACTGTTTTCATGATAAAATTCCTAATTTTCCTCTCATTTAATGTTGTTTTTGTTATTTTTTCTTTGGTTGGGCAGACAAATCTACTGTTTCACAACATGAAATCACCCACTGGTTGCCTTTGGTTACTTGTTTGTCACAAATGCCTCTATTTTTCTAATCATATGGTTTTGGCAGAAAAAGAGCAGTACTGGGAAGGGGAAGACACAGAGTGATCCAGCTGCTGCAACATTTTTCAAAAAAATCTTCTGGTTTCTGTTAATCAGTTGAGCAGTTTGGGATTCACATAAATCTGCCTTTCCCAAGAAGGCTTCCTGCTTGCTTCTTGAAAATGGCATGTGGTCTCAAAGCCCTTTAACTGTGCAGAAGTACTGGAAAATGGTCAGAATTTGTTTGTCAGAAGGCAATTTTAAGGCAGTCCAGCTATTTAAATGAAACATTTAATTGCACATTTAATCTGTGCATCTCACATATATATAGAATTATTATTCTAAATCAATATTTTTGTTCCTCCTAAAAGCACTAGTCTAATTATTGCAGAACCCACATTTTCACTGCTATCATTCTTGACAGCAGTCTCAGATTTATGAATTAATTTAGGTGCTAACTTCTCATGCAAGGCAAAGATGGCCCTCTGTTCATGCAAAGACGTAAGAAATTTTTGTATTTATTTTTTTCCTTGTCTTTAGGATAAAAGACAGACCTCAGCCACAAGATTTGTATTTGCCTTATGATCAGCTTGGAGAGGGCAAAGGTATTTTTTGTTTTGATGCGTAGCTGTACTGGCTTGTGATTAAACCTGATCTCTTCTATTTTCTGATAGCCTGCAGCTACATAGGAGCAAACTCAAATGGTGCTTATTTTTGAAGATGCACTTATTTCTAGTGGCAAACACTGGGAGGGTAAGTTGCTGTAGCTTGAAAGCAGAGTTGTATAAGGAATCTGATAGAAGTAGAGTTGCTTATAATGAATTATGAAAACTAGATCTTGATTTGACTATTGGGAAGTTTATTCTTGGCTTAAGTTGATGAGAAATAGGGAGAAAGCCATCTGGGGGTACAGAATGGCTAAAAAAGAACCACTTCAGTGGTTTCATAACCCTTAACACTTAAGGGTTATTAAAAGACAACACATATTTTAATAGCTAATTTCTAAAACTCTACCCCCTGACTTTGGACAGCTTGTGGACTAGCTTTGACAAAATCATTTGGCTTTGGCCTGCCACTGAAAAAAAACAAGGCACTCTGATTCCTCCGGAGTAGAATGTTTTTCAGAGGGAGGGACACAGGAGAAAACCAGAGAGGGGCTGACAACTTATCCTGCACTGACTTACATCTGAATGGACAACACAGGCCTCTTTGCACCATTGTATTAACATTTTTTCTTGTATTTTTTTTCCTAATATTAAGCTCAAGGAGAGGCACTGTATTCCTTGTTAGACTTGGAGGGGAAGTGGAAAGGCTAACCCAGTTCAGCGATATTGTCAAGGCAAGTAAAGTAAGGATCCTACAGGTTGGGATTAAACTTTTTCCATGTCCTTAGGCACTTTTTACTGCAATAAGATATGAGTCCAGAGCGTGGCAGCTGCCCCCTGTTATTTCCCAATGCACATCTCTAAGCTTGTACAAATAGGAGGTAACTGAGCCATATGATGTAAGACCTCTAATCCCATCAAGAATTACCAAAAGATGATGTGCTTATTTTCCCTTGGGATCACCTACTCTTCTCACTATATTCTGCTCTTCACTGAGGGATTCCTGAGAGAAGTAAAAGGCGTGAGGTGCAAAATTGAATTTGATGCCCCCTGAGGGCTGATATATGGGAGAGAGGACAGAGATTCTACTTGAATCCACAGTGGGGACAACAGTGGCCTTGAGGATCAAATGAAGACTCACAGAAGGTGGAGTCTACACAAAGGCCTGAGGATGACAACCTCTGTTTTAAAAATGAAATAGCACTTTTCAGTGCCTTTTCTACAGAGGTTGACTTGAAATCCCATGAGCATTCAGTTTTCTGAAATGTCTGAGAAATTTTCCCCTAAAAAGTCAGAAGTGTATCTGACCTGTTACCTTAAAACATCTATACTACTTGCCACTCCCAAGGATCATGGTTAAAGTGGTTTATGTGCTTGGGTCAGCTGCTTCATAGAGAGTCTAAGCACTCAGTGTATCTCAATTTCTTTCCATTTGCAAAGTTGGGCATTTTTTTCCCCAGCAGAGTAAGTTAAAGTATGCTGAGAGTAATCTTGTCTTCCCCCTAGTTACTTCTGACAGACTCTAAGCGACATGCACACTACAGCTCTGGGATATCCCAGAGTGATCCAGCTCAGATACCTTCATCTACGTGCAGCAAACAAAGAGCTGCTACTCATCAGCTTAAAGGAAAAGCTGCCCTTACTCCTTCTCACTGGACCTTTGACTAAGGTAAGGCTAAGGGGCCATTTCCCATTTGCTCCTTTCCAAACCAAACGATGAATATAAGGCACTATTTCAGCAGAATGTCACAAACTTTAATGTGCTATACACCACACTTCTCTGGCATGAAGCACTAACATTATGAACCAGTATCAAGTGTAAAAGTACAATCATTCTATTAACTACCTAAATTCTCTCAAAGATAAGACATGTAAGTAGATGGCCATGTTGCAATGATCAAGGGAAATGTAATCAGAAGAAAAGGGAATAAGACAAGCAGGTCTTTGCTCTTTCTGGCTTTGCCAGACGCCCTCTTCAAAAACCCACTGCTGCTTGTAATTTTGAAGCTGACATTTATGCTGACATTTGCTGGTACCACAGCACTCTGACTGCAGAGGAGGTGATGACTGTCAGCAACTTCTTTCATTTGAGTTTATTCTTTCACAACATTTGCATGTATGTTTTTTCCCTGTTTTTTTTTTCAGAAAGCACTGGAAAATAGTAATGGCTTGTTATGGCTAATGGCTTATGCTCCTAAAAATCTCTATGTGTCTAATATGGAGAGAGCTGAACCAACCTCTTAACATGTGTTAAAAATAATTTCACGTTGCTAGAGAAAGGTGAGCTGGAAAAAGCTCTTTTTGTAAGCCTCAGGACCTGCTCTAAGGCCACTGATAACCCTTTCATTGCATGGAGCATCACAGATACTGCACACACTGCTCACGAGAAGTGCACAGAAAGAAGCTGTGCATTCAAAGCAGGAGTAGTCAGACAGCTATGAACAGATTTGCCTCTAAATGTTAAAGTTGAAACTCTTCAGGAGATAATTCAAATTCCTTTTCATTTATAATACTGATGTATGTGAACGAATTCAACCACGGAAAATTTTGTATTTGGGTGACTATTTTCAATGAGGTCACTTTACATCTAAGGAAAAAAAAACTAGAAAAAAAAAAAAGAAAAAAAATTTAAAAATTCATTCACATGAAATCATTCGGGCCTGTCTTGTATTTTTCTCTTAGATCAGATCCAGCTTAGCTCAGAAGGCCTGCTCCAAACTTCCAATCTTGACTGTTGAGACACTTGTTGTTGTGAGAAGTGTGGTCATATGAGCAATGAAAGTTTTATCTGCCTTAGTGTAAACTTGACTGGTGCATACATTTTAGAGGTTTTCTTGCAATGGGGTGTATTTTACTGTCAAATTTTTACTAACATGTAAAAAAAAGTCAAATTGATCAGTGATATTAAGAAAGCAAAACCTGAGTTTATCAAAAGTACTCCTACAGCAAAAACATTGTATTTAGGCAACAAATGAAAAAAACCCCATACCACTCTGAAATTTACCTAATCAATCAAAGCGAAATAAAGGTATTATCATAATTCAGGCAAGCTAATAGTGGATATATGAGATTAACGACTGTATCTTACTAATATTAAGAAGTAAAGATAACCTGTGCTCTGTCTGGTGTTCTTTTAAAAAAAGAGGAAACATTTTCAGTTTCATATGAATTGATTGAGACTGACAAGATGGAATTCTAAGTGCTTTAGTCAATTTAATCCAATTTAGAAAAAAACCCTAAAACAAATTGTAAGTAATTTCAATTAATGGAAGAATGGAGGAAATAATAACTGTTCACAGATACTCTGTAGCCAGGAAATGAAGCCAAATTGGCCGGCTATAGCACTGTGAGCCTTTCACTTCGTGTGTTCTGAATGAAAACAAAGGAAAGCATCCATTCAACATCTGAGTCATATTCTTATACCAAACTGATACCAAACATTAATTTTAAGCATTTAATTTAATGAAACCTTTCAGTTAATATTTAACAAAACATGAAATAATTTGTTTCATTGAAATTCATTCTCTAAAAAACTCTCACAGAAACAATTCCACTTTCAAAATTTTATTTACTTTCTGGGTTTCATTTTTTTGTGTACTCAAAATTAATTTAAAATGCATTTTCCTGCTGTAATAGGCTGCTATTAAGCAAGATAAAAGAAAAATAGTTGCTATATCAAACTAGTACAGCCAATGCAAAATTTCCCTTTCATTTCAAATAAACTTTGATGCAGTTCTTTGACTGAAATTTTTCATTAGTCTCTATGCTCCAGCTTTTATTTTTTCTTTTTTTTCTAGATTACTTAATGATAAAGGAGGTTACAGAGCTGAGTTAACTGGACAGATCATTCACCACTCAGGCATTTCTGATACTCCCACTGCAGCACAGCCAAGTATTTAAGCGCGTAAGTGCCACATTTCTTCGCTACATTGGAATGCTGAAGGATGGGGGCCTGTTTCAAGGAAGTGAAGAGCCCACCCCATTGCTGGGTTGCCATGACAATGAGACAGCACGAAGGAGAAATGTTTGCCATGCAGTCACATAACTCCAGCATAACACCGCTCTAGTTAAATATGCTGGAGTGCTGAGAAGGGCTGACTTCATGTCACACAGGGAAGAAAATACACCATCTCTTGGGGATGAAGGGAACTTTCCTCAATACACATCTGTGGAATCACCTGGGCTTGGCACAGACCTATTTCTGCACAGGAATTAATCCTGTTGCATTTAGTCACAGCTGGTGGCACATTATGAACATCACATCGCTGCTAAACCCCCTGACATTCCAGCCCAGCTGACTATGTCAAAATCCTGTTGTCAAGTTCTTTTCCCTTAAGGGTGGATTGTCACAAGATGCAAATCAAATGATGAAATGCACATGAAATGATGCAAAACAGAAAGTCAACTGAACAAAATAATCCATGTCTTGCTATTACAAAACAGCTATGGGACATCGCAAAGTTAGGTAGCACTTTATAGATGTTTATGGAAAAGTCATAGTTGAGACATTGCTTTTGCACTTTGATCCCTGGAAATCCAGTTTCTCCTGCTTAAAGATTTTATTTGCTGTGCCATTTGACTCTAGGAGCTCAGCAAGCTGCAGCCTGCACAGTTCCTCTGTGTCTAGGTGCAGAGTGCTGGGAAGTTGCTTTAGTCGGGCACGAGAGTGCCTGGGGGCACAGTTTCTTTGTTAAGTCCCAGGGCAGAAATGGAGCATACATACCATACACATGGTCCTACATTTTACACCATGCTAGCAGCTTGTGGCCCTTCCTCTTGCTCTAATTCACTTCTTAAAGAAGCCACAAAGGAAAGTCCCTGTCTCTCTCAGACATCATCTTTTGCCATCATTCTCAGTCCTTCTCTACACTTTAAGTCCTGGGAGAAGAATTCTCCCTGGCTCAGCTTGTTTCCTGTAGCTGCCCTCAGGTAGATGAGGTCTTTATTGTTTGATCCAGTTTGGCAGATGGATTTAAACAGTCTTCAGAAATCTGTGCTAAGTATAATCTAGTCTGACTTCACTCCTCTTGACCCCTACAAGTTCTTTTGTAAAACAGCCTCCTGCATTATCAGCTACCCAAGCTGTATTTAGCATAACTAAAATGCTGAACTGATGAATCTTCTCACTGAGGGCAGAATGGAGCTGGATCCATGAAGAGGTCACTGAGCAGGAAGGAGGCACTGAAACCAACAAACAAGGGAGCGGAGGACCACAGAACCCAATATGCACAACATAGAGGATATTAAAAAGTGGGTAGGAGGCAATGAGCAATAAACATCCCAGGCCTCTACATCTCTTTAATCTTCAGGTTCCCTTTCCATCTGAATTAGCTGAATTCTGTGGGATAACTTGGTAGGCATTTAAGAAAGTCACCTCCACTGTTTCCTCATGTGTAGCACAATAATCAACAGCATCAAATGAACTGAGCATCACCCAGTTACCCAGTAGAAATTAAATAGCATTAATTAGAGGGAGAATATGGAACTCTTTCTGCCTGGAATGTCTCTTCTCTTAGCTGTCAAAAGCCTCCATGGTTTGGCTTATTAAGAGCCAAGTTGACAGGAAAGCTGAAGGGAATAAAGGAGCATTCTCCATTGTGTGCTGAGCTAACAGAGGGAAGACTTGAGTTCAAGACTGACTTTTAAAAAACAGCAAAAGGTTAATGAACTTTTATCCAAGCACCTTTAATACATCTGAAGATCATTCTAATTAGACCACAGACAACACTTGTATTCTTATTTCACTGCAAGATCAGGTAAGTAATGCATGTAACAGAGAAAGAATCAGAGGTTAAAATGTTTTTTTCAGTTTCCAGAAGGCAAAGCAATTTTCCACGACAATGGACAGTAGTCTTCCGACATGCTCTGCTGATACCTGTATTTAATTTTAAAACTATCTCCACAACAATTTCCCCACCAATTTTATTGACATTTGATATAAATCAGACTGTACTCTGCATTAAAAAAGAAGTGTGATTCTTTGAGGTACCATGAATTCTCATTTCTCTCCATGGAAGAGGTCAACCCCTTGCAAAACCTTTGAAGGCAGGTTGCTTGCTTTCCTACACCTTCCATTCTCTGATACGCTGGGAAGGGTCAGGAGAAATATCAGATTTTTAGTCAGGACTTAGTTCTGTACTCTGTGATTTAAATTTGTGACAGCATCTATGATAGAACTACATAGAGGGAACCATGGTATTGCAAACAAAGCATAGAACAATTAGTTACATTTAAAAGGATTTATTTGCCACCTTTTGGCAATCAAGCCGGTTTGCATATACTCTCTTTTAAGAACTTGTCTTTTCCTTTTGTATGTATACTTGCCTTTTTTCTATACTAAACAATTAATGTAATTCCCACCTACTAAACAAAAACCTGTAGACATTTTGGACAGTAACCTTTTTTTCCCATTACAGGCCTATACAATGCCTAAAACTGACTAGAGTCCTGATTGTTCAACAGAACTATCTAAAATTTTTAATTATTTAGAAAAATTGTATTTTTATTTCATTAATTAAAAAAAATAACTCATTCCCTTGTAAAAAAATAAGGATGAAAATCATCACCAGATTTCCATAAATTACCAGTATGGCAAAAGCACATTATTGAGGAAATCACCTACAAGTGAGCTACAATTACACATTAATAAATTACCATACATCCACTTTGCAATACCCAAAAGTTCAGATGTTTCTTTGAGTCTTGAATCTAAACATCTACATAATTTCATATAGTAGCTGCACTATGTAAAATGGCTTAGAGAGGAGGATGCCAAAATGCACTAAAAAATATCACAGACTTTCCAATAAAAACATTATTTTTGGTCAACATTATTTGCTAAAGTAAACCTAAACATATAAATCTTTTTGCTCAACTCATAATTGCATTTTTCAGTTAATATATTAATTCTCCTTCCAATTCCTCTCAGCTTTTCTTACACGCCCTACATCTCTACTTTCCCTTAACACACAATGGCATATCTTTCTTCTATCTTTAGAAACATAACCTCCCTTAAAATGATGTTCTATGAGAAACTTCACTTGGACATGCTGTGACACTCGATGGACTTGAAAACTATGCCTAAGAAAGACAGGATGTGACAGCTCCATGATCCCTGAAGATGCTTTAAAGGACAACCAAGAGATAATCTCTTGCTCTTACCACACAGATGTAAAACTCCAGCTGGAGGAAACAAGGAACTGGATATATGACAAATTAGGGGCCAGTCAAATTAAGAAGAATAAAGAGGAAAAAGAAAATCCAAGGAGAAAACTTGTGCTGATCATCCTCTTTTCTTTTCTAGAGAATACAGAGGAAGGAATGTGTGCACACTGACTTTCTCCTGCCTGGTCTTTTCCAGGCTTTATCTATCAGCAAGGGGAGCCAAGAGGAAATCAATGTGACTGCACCAAAAAGTTCACTTTTGTGCTCAGGAGATGCAACTCCTACAGAGCATCCCCTTTGACTAAAGGCTGCCTGCAAAAGCTGTGCAAGAAATTTCACTGGTCAGTGTAAATGCAGGATCCTTTGTGCACAGATTTAAATGGAAAATAAGCTTCAGGAGAGCAGGATCTAGCTCAAAATCTCAGAGTGCAATACATAAGATAAATTTTATAAATTAAATTAAATTCAAAATGTATATTTTACCATTTTATAATGAAGTGTATTTCCTAAAATGTCAATAAAGGTTAAAAAGAAATGGCTTGTTGCTTTATTAAACCATCTGTGTTAATTTCCAGTTGCTGCTTATTTTAAGAAAGTAAGAAAGAATCAGCAGCATCATAAAAATGCAGATTCTGTTTCTTGTATTTTCTACTCCTATAAAAGGGGAAAAGGGGAAAAGCAAAATGTGAAAAAGCTTAGAGCTAAGGTATTTGGTTTGAGGATTAGTAGAGTATTTCATTTTGTCTGTAGGAATAATTATAGACTTGATTATTATATAAATATAGTTTCATGTTAGTTCTCTGGCCAAATGTCTAAATTTAGAATTACTCTTTTTTTCATGACACAGTTTCAATAATAAACATTATGATCAAGTCTAGGTGTATGTTACATTATTAAAATGCCTCCTTTTTAAGCACTTGGTGGAATCACTGTTCTGCTATGGCTTTGCTAGTCTGCTGGTAAAAAATGAAGATTTATTTTCATGTGGCTTGAACTAAGATGACTGAGTTTTGATGTGTGCTCACCCTTAACTATTAACATGGTGTGCAATGGCAGTTTAAATGTTTTATTTTCAAATAAACAGGCAAATGGACTGTTATTTCTATAAATACTAACAGGATCATGCCCAAGCACTGGGATTTTTCAGCCTGGAGCAAGAGGAAACCACACGTTTTCTGTTTATTTTTGTGGGTTTTACTATTTTAAGTAACATCAAGCCTTGGACTGAAGATATTCTGATATTTCTGGTTAATTTGAAGGAAAAAAAGTCACAATAATTTCTTAGCAAGTTAGGTCAACTTATGCTAAGTCATTGAGTGATGAAAAATCTTCTCTGTGACAAGAATGTATGCAATGTCCTCCTGGATCTCCATCTCCAAGTCTTTTGCAAAGAAGCTCAAAAGAAATACACAGGAAAGAGGGAAAATGGCTGAGGGGTGGCCTGGCCCTACCAACATGTACCCAAATCTTCTCATGTGCCATTAAAGTGGGATTGTGTAGGGACATTTGAGAGCTGTCCCTGTCCCCTTAACTGAGAACACATGCTGGCAGTGCTGGCAGATGCTCTCTTCTGCTCTTTTTTCCCCTGACCTCAGTTTTAACACACACATGAAAGACTGTGTCTTTCAATAGCAAGGTTCTCGTGCTGCCTTCGGAGCAGTAAAACCTGAGCATCAGCTGTGTGGTTTAGACTCCTGCATTTGTAAATGTTATTTCGGTTTTCCTTTGCAGCTGGTATTTATCTTTTGAAGGTGCAGAAATGAACAAGTGTCTGGGTTTTTTTCTGAGCAATACCTGGCTTCAGTTAGTAATAAGCAGTTGATTTTCTGCAGGTAACAAAGTACTGCTTGAGAATTGTAACTCACTTTCTGAATAGACAAATGCAGACACCATTAGATGACTGAGGTGTTACAAAGATATCAAAGGATATCAGAATATCCTTTGAAACTAAAGGCTTTTTGCAGTCCAGAGTTGTTCCTCTAAATCTCTGCTCAATTTGAAACAGTTTGACCTCTGCATCTCATTTCTTTTCAGTAATAAAACCCTCTAATAAATAATAATAAAGCAAAACAACTGAACTAGGTAAATACAAAAAAATTAGTGAAGGAGAAAGCTAATGAACTTAATTGCAATCACTATATCAGTATTGCCTTGACTTAAAAAGTATTGATTAAATAACTGAATATTTACATCTTGTACTGGACCCACTGAAGGCAAATGATGCATTGCAAAGCAAACAGAAGCTGACCTTTGCACGTTTTCCCGTCAGGCTGCAGGGTAAATCCAACTGGGCAACTGCACCGTACCCCTGTCGCGGTATCCTTGCACGTCCGATCACAGCCTCCATTATTGACAGCACATGTTTCTGCAGAATGAAAGAGAGAGAGGGAGAGAGAGAGAGGGAGAAAGGGAGTGTAATGAAATGCTCTGGGGGAGGGGAAGGGCACTGCTTCTTTGGGGCAATATTACAACATATTAAAAGCAACATAAGTTTTAAGCAAGCCAACTGAAGCAAGCTCAAGGTCATCAGGGTCCATGTACTGGTTTCGACTGGTAAATCATTTCTGTAAGCATAATTTCTTTTTCATCCCAAACTGGAGATTTTATTTAATATATTTGGTGAGAGTTTTTCAACTTTCTTAGACAATAGGATGGGTTATTACATATGAAACAAGTTTAAAAAGAGAAAAAAGTGATTGCCTTTAAAAGCAGAACCAAACATTCTGTTTTGTATCAGTCAATGTCTGGCTGAGGTATTTTAAGTTCACTTTTAAATGGCATTGTGGGCATAATGAACTTTAAAAACAACAGAAAGCAAAGCAGCATGCTAGACTTGCAACTGAGAATTTAAAACCCTTAGTTAAGAAAGAGTTAATGGAAAATGAACTACATATATCACTTTGACAAGAATCTACATGCCCAATCTGTTCTTACTGAACTACAAGCAAAAGGCATCTGGGTTTTGTCCACTTAAAGCTTTTTGCAAATTGAAAGGAGTTTGGAGTGGGTGGGAGGGCATAATTGAGGTCACTGAACCCATTCCAAGCTGTGTCACTGAAATTTCCCAGTGCTTGTAGTATGTAGAAGGGTGGCTGGGCAAACACAGGCAAGAGAAAGTTGCAATACTTCTGAGCTTTTACTACAGTGGGCAGTGACTATTAGGTACCACTAGATTAAAAAAAAATAAAAATCTTCAATTACATTACAGAAAAAGCAAGAACCTCTCCCTCACTACCACTGTTTTGTGTTACTCATGTATGCACATGCACACACCATCCACATGCATATGCACACATACTCACAAACACATCCATAAATGAGATAAAAGGCAAGGGAAATTATTAACTTTGCTTTGATCCACAGAATAGAGTGGATGTAAGTATGCCAATTTAGCACGTCAGTTTGAACTGTACATTTTTCTGAAAAGTATTTACTTCAGAGAATAAGTCATTTGAATAGTATCTTTTTCAGTTGCTCTGGATTTGATTAAATTAAAATACCCCACTGCCCCCCAAGATTGCCATTATTCTACTCAGCTCACCTCTTTCCCTAAAGAAGCTTTGTCATTACTAACTCAGATTTACAGACTCCTCTTTCTGAATATTCACAGCCTGTGTCACAATTGTACTCTGTGGACAGGGTCTGACAATCAGCTATAGGATATGCTAATTGGGAATTGCCTTAGAACAGTACATTGATCAAAAATTATTTACATGGAACAGAACAGGCTTTATCTTTCAATTGACTAGTACTAAAAGATTTTTATTTTAAAGTAGCCTGTGCTTTGCCCTCAAGGTGAACTTAGACTGGCTCTTTGGAGGGACTTCACTGCTTTAAAAAAAAAAAGTGTAAATTTTTCTTTCCTTTTGCACTGGTACAGGCCTCTCTATCAGTTGTGAAATAAGCTCCTGGCACTTACGAACAATCTGAAAGCATAGATTTGGGGCACACATGCATTAACAGCATGGGACAGATCTCTGAGCCCATATACATTCACACACGGTCCTCCAGTGTGTGATAGATTTTAAATTTTACAAGTCTGTTTGCTATGTAATAACATGGAGTAGAAAGAGCTACCAGCATAGAAACAGATTTGCATGTAACTGCCAGGAAGCACAGCTAACAAAGGGATTGACATTTTTTCTGGAATGGCTTTCTGAAGATGGACCTGAGTCTGCAGCTCCTCATTTTCAGGCAGTTCTTGCTCACCTTGCAGGACCTGAACCTAACTTTTTTTTAAGCAATATAGTTCTGATTTTCACCTATTTCTCTGGGAAGGACTATTTTATAGACTTAGAGACTGAACCTTCTGCTTGAAGAATTCTTCTGCAAATGACAATGCTGGCATTGCCATTTGTATGCGAACGTGTGTGTCCTTGTGAACCAACACATCAAATAATAATTTTATGTTTCAGGGAATGAAAGATGTTTCAGGTAATTTAAATTTTTTAGCTTGGGCACAGTTTAAGGGCAGAAGGATTTGCCAGGAGTAAAGAGTTAAGGTTAAACCTCAGGAAAAAGCGCTGAAGGTTACGTTTGGCATGACACTGTAAAGAGCAGTAAATCTTCAGTTAGCAGATTAACTCTGGCATATGAAGACTCCTTTATTGCAGTGCGTCAACACAAGATGAACATAAGCAGTAATATTTCTGCTTTCTGGATGACATCCAGTGAAAATGAATAGACACAACAATTTTTTTTTCCCATGGCATGGATGACTGAATCTATAGGGTAAGGATCATTCAATGAACAAGAGTTATTTCTACGTATAAATAGAAGGAATCAAGCCAGCTTTTCTTATTTTCACACAGAGTTAGTAAAACAAACCAAAAAGGATAAATACCCTGCAACCTTCCTAGCAACTCTGACTTTCATACATGACGAACTCTTAACAGAATAAAGATCCAAGTGAGCAAGAGGACATGTGACAGTACCTGTAACACTTTGGATAATTGGAGAGATGTACTGATGAAATTCCTTAAACTCAAGGTCGAGAAAACAACGGTAAAAGAAATCAAACATGAATAGCAGAATGTGGGAAAGAAGCCACATCAAAGAGAGTTGCTGAGGCCTACACACAGAACAAACCCAATGTGGCCACCTGTTTCTGAGAGGGGGGATGCTGACTCATCCCTCACCTCACCACTACCAAACCTCAGTATAGATTTGAAACGCAAATACAACTTTTAGGCCTCAAGCCAAGAGCAGAAGCAAATTACTTATTTCCATTCTATCACACTGGAAAAGCTATGGAAGGGAAAGAATAGATGCTAAAAAATTGGACCAAGTCTTCATGGTGATAGTGATCCTATAGACCGTTTCTGCTGGTTTTATTCTCTGTGAAAGACAACCTTAACGTTTTAGCCTTTTTTCTTGTTTGTTTCAAACTTTTTTGCACATTTCTTTCGCTTTTTGTTCTGATAAGGTGGCAGAAAAGAAATCTGGAAGACACCAGTCTTGTGTCATGTTACTGACATTTAGATTCCTTCTGAATTATGACAAATCTGAAACAATTAGACTTTACTGTTAATTCAAAGTGATGTTTGTAGCCCCATCTACATACCTATTGAATTCCTACCTGAAAATTCAGGCAGAAATAGAGATCTAAAGAAAAGGACATCTAGTTATATAAGGCAGTCTGGGAGATATTACATAGTATTTTTCCAGTGTAAGCTCCTAATTCTGGAACAATCTCTCACGTATTTGCTTAATGGATCCACAGACAAAAAATAACTGAAATTATGCTATGGTTGAAGCCATTAGAACTATTGCTTTAACATCAGCCCACTGCACTATGGTATAGGCACTGCTTCTGGATATTAAAATATCCCATTAAAAAGCACAAGCTTGAGCTGTTGGTCCTTCACCACCGTTCAGGAACATTGACTTAGTTCCCAGGTAGAAGTTACTCCAGTGCCCGCAATGGTTTAGCAGTGAAAGAGCAGCTCTTCAGGTTCTACTTCTGAAGCTTTTGAACTAAAGCAGAATCTCTACCAGGTGGCAACAGGTCACCTTCTTCAAAAGAAAAGTCACACCAGACAGGATTTATTTGGCTTTGAATCCTATTAAATGCCTGAAACTCTGAACACTTTTCGTGGTTTGAGAATATTCCTGAAAGCTTGATTTTCAGCTTCTTCTATGAAACAGGTAAACATAACCATGTAAAATATAAGCTTCTAATAAAAATCTGGTTTTTTTTTTAAGTAGCCAATTATTTCATAAAGCAGATTTTTGTGACTTCGATTATCTCATGAACAAAAGAGTGTAATTGATTTTAAGGGTATTGGTCAAGATCAGGCAAATCTCAACATCTTTATTATTTATTGTTGGCAGATTTGTTCAATCTGAACTAAGATCCAGATCAGTTTTACAGGAACTGAAATGCAAATCATAACAAAATTACATAGGTCTTTGAGATTAGCAGGGATACATCTGAGGATCATGCATTAATCTATGTCTTAACTAAGTCATTCTCTATAATCTTTGATAAATCATGAGAACAGGTCTGAAGGCTGGACAAGGTGAACACCAATAAAGGCAAGAGCAGGGGGAATCTAGAACCAAAGTGCTTTCATTAGAGATATAGAGAAGTGATTCTCTGCTCTTTTCTGTTGCCCATCATGGCAGTCTGAAGTCAACAGGATCCAGAAAATCCTCTCTGGTTTTGAGCTCCTGATCATAACACGATGACTGGAAAGAGTGGATAACAACTGTAAATGTGAGAGCTGCTCCCAAGGATGTGTGTAAAACACGCAAAGAAGTCTTAACAGAAGACAAAAACCCAGGTGCAGTGAAAACAAGAGAACCTAGGTTCTCTTGGAGAGAGGGAGAGGGAAGCCACTGAAGTCATCACCTACGTTCAAGGCAGGCTTGCAGCATCTGTCTCTTAAGAAAAGCATTACAGGGACACCTTCTTCTTCAGAAACAGTTGTTCTTGGACTAAATTAAATGACTATAGGGCTTACAACTGTCATTTCCTCTGATTCAGAGAGAAAGGCTGGACTGACATCCTGTCTTAAGGCCTTGTGCAGAGGAAAAGGGTTTCTTGCAGCAACAGGTCGGATGCAGGTAAAAGACAACAGTCCCCCAAAACAGAGAGTATTCTCTAAGCTTGCCAGATATCTATAAACTGTTTAGGCTGACATGGTAAGCAGTAAGTACAGCTGAAAGGAAGACTTGAAAGTGGAATAATGCTTTTTTCCACTGCCTAGTCCCTGTGATTGCCCAAATGACAACACTGACCAAAGGGCATGTTAAAGAAAACTAGCAATTCAAACTGCCTTTATTTGGAATTAATTTGCAGCAGACTAAAGCTCATTTGGGTCAGCAGAAACTGGATGACTGGGCTTTGCTCTCAGTCTGTGCCATATTATTTTGAGCTTATTCTGAGTCAACTTATATGCTAACAAGAGCAATGCTTGATGGAACAGCCTGGAGCTTAGAATTTAGAGAAGCTATCACATCCTATCAAGTAAATCATAGTCCGAGCAAAGTTATGAGTAACTGTACTGAGATTGTAATCGTATCTACTTCTACACCTGGTCTGAATTTTGCACAAGAGCTGAACATGGTATCTTATGCTAAGAATAGCTGTCTTAAATTCAGGAGTCAGACATATGAACAAGTCAATCTTCATGCAAACTAATGCTAAATGCTGCAAGTAGGATGGCAGCTTTAGTACACTCATAGTTTTAGCCAGTGCAATGAAGGGGTATATGGATTAATCAGACCATTTTTTCCTAAAGAGGTACCTCTGAAGTAACAATTCCTGGCAACTGGAGTGGCAAAAAGGGTAAACTACTCCCAATCACTGTTTCTCAGCAGCTGTGCTGTAACTAAAGCAGTTGTAAACTACTACTGTCTATGAATCAAGAGATAACCTGTTTACCCATCCTAAGCACATAAAAATGAGTTTATTTTTCTGTATTTAATTGACAATGAAATACCAATTTTGAACAACTGAGAAAAGATTAAGGACGTCTGTTAAAGAAAGTCAAATATAAATCTTTGAGAATTTTGAGAAGGTCTAATCTGAAACTATTAATTGACATTGTTTATTATGTTTCCTTGCATCACTGTAGTGTTTTGGGGCCCTCATAAGGACCAATACCAGGACTCCATTGTGCCAACTTTGTTGCACTTATGAGAAAGTGATGATGGTAAGGTATTAGAGCAGTTCTGTGAGAGCTCAGCTGAGTGGTACCAGCTCCCTCCCATTAAATAATGTTGAATTCACTCAATTTAATACACAAGTGCTTGGAATCAAATTAGTCCTTAATGTGTACCTCCCCTCCTCTCACACCTGAAAAAGCACTTTGCTCCATCTGGCTCGAAGGCTGCCTGTGCAAACATCTCATCTCTTTCCTTCACGGTTGTGCCACAGCACAACCTCCACCAAAGAGAGCTCTTTCTCAATTCCAGATACACTGTGGTTTTGGACTGTTTTTTTTTTCTCTTCCTCCTAACTTTCATCCAGAGAATCCAGAAATAATTTTAACCACTAGTGGTGAAGTGCATGATCATGCCTGTGAACAAGGACTACCTGACTGAATAAAAAAACCACACTGAAGATTCCCCACAATTTCTGACCAAAAATGCACAAATTCTGAATTCCTTAAACTTGGAAGAGATTCAAACTTAACTCAGGAAAGGCCATTTTAAAAAAAATAAAATTCCATGGATTATAAAATGAGCTTGCCTTTATGTAAGAGGGAATATGCAGTATGAGTAAGAAAGCCATGAGACAGAGAACAGATGATAAGACTGCTGTTGCCATCCATAAAAAGAATTTTACTGCAAGTAGCAGTACATGAGGTACACATGCTATGTGGCATGAGATCAGGGTACAGGGAGGGACCCAAAGGACAACAAACACAAGAAGAAACTAAACACACAAAATATTTCAATTTTCAGCTAAGGGAGAACTATGCTATTCTCATGCAAATTACGCTCTGTCATGCTGAAAGGATAGAGAAAGAGCATTCACAGGAGTATAATGAAAGAAACAAATAGCTGTGAACAGATTAAGGAGAAACTGAAAGAGCTTCATATTCAGGGAATGAAAAAGGTGAGACAGAAAGTGTAACTTGCAGTATGTGGAATTCTTCACTTCGTTATGCTTGTCTCCTCATTTCCTTGCAATTTCATGATTGGTAGAATTTTATTTGCATGAAAATAAGATGAGAATTCTGCCGTGCCACATAGGGAATGTGTGAAGAAACAACTAGGTGAACCTTACACTGAATCATGAACCCCGCAACTCTCAGTTCAGAAAAGCTTGATTCCTCTTCAGGCAACACTACATATTTAGGGAATGTCAGATTGATAGATTGAATCAGGTGTTTTACAAGCATCCTATGAGTCCAGTCTGGTCCTTAAAATTAACACTTGTAGCTGTGGTGCTCTCTCTAGGTGGAGAAGCTGCACTTAAGAAAAACTGAAATTCTCTGAACATCGTGAAGGAGCATTATCTCCTGACCTTGGATAAATCCTTTCATTTCAAATGGGAAAGCAAAACAATGGAAGGTATTGCCAGGAATTCTGGATAAGGTCAGAGTCTTTATTGTCAGCAAAGAAATAAAGAAAAGGGATTTTTACAGGAAATAGCACACCATTCACAAACTCAGTGAATAAAAGTGATGGTAACTCAAGATGAAAAGATCTGCCCTTCAGAGACAGAGAATGCATGAATGACCTCAGGGATTCCTTCCCCCTGTTTGCTATGATTTCATACAGCAAAGTAGAACTGACAGAAGGAGTTAAAGTGAGGTCTTGGTTTCACTGTCAGTGACTGAATTATAGAACCTCCTAGCAATATGCCTGCTAATGAAATGTTTGCAATTCTTTATTGATTAAAGCACAAAAGGATTATGATGCATACAGAGCCACACACTTGCTTTTCTGACAATGAGCATTTCTAAGCTGGATAAAAGCCACTCAGAAAAATAAAGACATATTTTAGGAAATTGGAAAGAGTCCTAGGAGGACTGCCTCCTAGGAGACAGTACAACAAAGCTAGGTACTGAAGTACATATTGGAAAGGTGCTCTTGGCTTAAAGTGACCCTTGGCAGGCTGTGACTGTGATAGAAGCTAACTGCTTTGAAAGAACACTTGAAAACAAACACGAGCTTGTCCGTCATTCTGCTCTTTGAGACAGAAACCTGGGAGTAGTATCACCCTCATTTTATTTTGGAAGAAGACAAAAATAAAGTCTGCAGAATCCATTTTTAATTCACATTGGAATGAAACAATGTAAGACTTCTGGAAATTTTCTGACAGCAAACCAGAGCTTGTAACACTTTTCACTCCAGTGTCTGGTAGTTAAGGCATTAAATTGCATGCTAGAAACCCAGATCCTATTTTCTACGCTTTTATATTTACTGAAACTGAAAAATCCCTATTGATAAGCAATTGATAAGCAATAGTGGCCTCAAGGGTGGAACATATACATGAGGCAATAATGAGTTAGTCTGACCTTACAGACCAACATTTTCCTTGAACATGGATGGCAATGCACCGTGAAAGGGTATTTAGAATAATTTCCTCACATTTCAAATGAATATTCTAACAAGTACGTTCTGTCTGTGTACATTCTGTCTCCCTATTTCTGAAGACCATTCCAGGCAAAAGCACTGTCAAAACCAGAGTTTCCCCACAAAACCTACTTTCAAGAAAAACGACTTTTGACATAAAACTCTCATTAGATGAAACAATTTTTTGTAGGTTAAGAATGCATGGCTTCAAAATGTTCTGCCGTTCTGCAGCTCTTCTTCTTGAGCTGCAAAGAAGCTAAATATGGCTCTACCACAGAGCCCTGAAATCCAGAAAATGGTGGATTTCCATATGACCTACACTATCACTGTGTGGTTTATACAGTATTTCAAGATAAATGTTTGATTTTGGATGTTGAAAGAGTATAGAAGGAAATTTTCCATATTGTTATGCTGTTGTTTTTAACATGGCAGGAGAAAATAAATTTAATTATGAGACTCTGTAGTTAACTTTGTGGAGTCTATTTTCCTGTAATCAAGAAAAAGCTGTATGTCTCTACTGAAGAGAAAACAGTGATTCAAAGAGAGTCTTGTGTGTCATACAAAGAGGTGGAAGCAAAAAGTAGCACGCTAGAGAAATTAGAAGCTTTTTATATGCTGTTTATGTGCATGTTCATACAGAGAACAGATCCTTCCAAGTTAAGACCTGAGAATTTTTAGCCTTAATATCACATAGTCTCATACCATCAGTTCTTCTCAGCTCTGGAATGCCAAGGATTTCCAGGTGGACTAAGAAAAAGATGTGAAGAAGATTGTTGACCATGTGAATGTGCATATGGACATAACATCATTATCAATATGAAGTTCATACACTGGGTGTGTGCCCTCTGTAATCCCAATTTTATGCAAGATACCTGACAGAGGATCTTAGTTCATTAGAAACAGAGGACTGCTCTGCTAAGAGCTGCGTGGTACCTGGAAGCCTCTGCGAGGGACAACTGCAGAAGAAAGAATGGTGCTTCAGATGGCTTTCCTGCCTTGATCTGGGCAGAATGTCCAGCTCACACCTGATGGTTCTTCCTCTGCTCATTAACAATCAGTTAACTGACACAATCTGTTAGCTGCACTGGGAATTTGGTGTGGGAGTAACTATAACTGAGTACTGCCACTGAGGCAGTCTGGTGCTCCAGACAAGTCACAGCATGCTTGATGTCCAGGATGAATAGGACAGTCTAATCCTTAGATAACTGGGGGTTAACAAAAGACACCCCAGAGAATTCAAGGCATATGAAACTGAGTACCACTTTTGGTTCAAATGGGGAAACCCAAGCTCTAAATTTGTAAATCTCTCTGCCTTTTTTTTTGATATAACAGATATGAAAATGCTTACCCTTGCTACAAATGCTGTAAGTCATGGCCACAAGCTCAAGTTGTGGGTTTTTCATTTAATATGATATGAGCAGCTCATTAAAATCCATTATAGGTACTGGGCTAAAGATATTAAACCAAAACAGTTTTGGGCAGGACAGGATAAACACAGTTACCTTAGCTGATGTTTCCAGGTACCTTCAGGACGCACAAGATTGGATGAAAGAGCTGACCAGCACATAGAGAAGGAAGTATTGGCATGTCATTAAAGTGGCCAGAGCAGGACTTGCACTTCTGATCTATTAATCTGAACTGGCTTTGACTGTTTACTGCAATGTTTGGGATCCTTGGAATTGAACTGATGGGGAAATACAATTACCACAGCGAACATAGGCAAACAAACAGATGATTCTGCCCCATGTAACATGCAGGTAGGATCGTCTCTGTCATAAACTAATCCATGCCAGAAATAATCCAAACTGTGATTTCCACAGCTCACATCTCTAGTTATTGCTGTGCAGAGGGAGTGATCTTAGCTGACTGCACATTCATTTCTCCAGGCATGCCGTTGGGTGCTCATTATAAATGGCTGGAAAGCTATTGATAAGATAATGGAACAGGAGACATCTGCAGAAGTCAAATGATTCTTGCCACAAAAAGGGGAAATACATAAATAGTGAAAATACTACCTTATTTGCTGGTTAGTTGCCATGAATACAGCCAGACCACAGCCCTGCCTGTGAACGACTCCTAGGGAACCAGGGATGAAATGCAGTACAGGTGCATATATATCCCAGCCTGGCAAAGCTGGTGCTTCTTGCTGTGATTTTCCAACTGGCACCACAGAAGCAATCTAGGCAGAGGTAAACTCGAGCAGCAACAAAGACCAGCACAGTTCCAATGCACTTTACAGCTTATACCAGCATTTCAGCTGACAGTAAAATACTTTGGAGGGTTCTTAGGAACCAGCTTCCAGGGAGGAGAATTGCATCACTCTCTCTGAGGTGGGTTACAAATAACCTTACTGATGACCCAAGAAGTCAGTGTCCAACGGCAAAATCATCAGCTGCCCTGACACAAAATTAGTTGAACATGTCTCATGAAGGAGGGAATTTCTGGGCAGAGTTTGGATTTCTGAAGATTCCTGTAGTAATGGTATCCATTTTGCTTCCCTTAAGCATGCAAAGGAAATTACTACAATTCCTCAGCTTCAGGATGGGCTCATTGTCCTGTTGTTCTTTGCTATACTCAAAAGTATTTTGTACACTCCTCTTCTTGTAACAAGAAGGAATCAACTTTTTATCTTCTAGGGCCAGAGCAAGAACATTTTATGGCTAAAGTGAGTTCCTGCAATAGTGATCTCTGGGAAGAATGGAAAAGGGATCAAAGGTGAGGAAGATACATAGTGTTGGCAAAACTGTGATACATAGTGTTCTGACATCACCTCATGTCAAGCCCAAATGAACCTGATCCATTCAATGCTAAAGAGTAGAGGAAGGAAAATGAAACATGGGGAGAAATGAGTCAGCTCTGTCTCTTCAAAAAGAGCTGACCAGAGGACAGGAGCTAACAAATGGCCTGCACAGAACATCATGGTTGTGTTGCTAAAACACTTTACAGATTCCTACACTCTAATAAAGGCCTGTGATGATGACAACATAGCAAGTGACTTCATTTGAAAAGACAATATAAAAAAAATTTCTTTAATTACCTTGTTCAAAGAGTTGATGTAAAGAGCAGCCAAAGAAAAAAGCATTACCTCTGACTAGGAGATGAAGACTTCTTGAGTGTAAATTCCAGGCAGTTCTACAGCTGTGGTTCCTCAAAGAGGAAGTTTCCATCCGCCTGTCACCTCTTTATAAGCACCTGACTTATTTGTAATGAGGGAACTCGATGGCATAACTGATGCTATGAATTCTATTTCTGTGTCCAGAATATCAAGGTCTAAAACAAAGTTTCTAGAAGAAATGTTTTGGAAAGAAACTTCAAAAGTTTCTAAAATGTTTTTAAAAGAAAGCTTCAGGATATCAACAGACAATTCTCTATAAAAACCTTGCAGCCTTTTTGAGCAAAAGACAGTAGAAAAAGAGAATGTTAAGCCCATAAGACTTGATTATTTACAATTTATTTAAGATAAAGTGTTAGGCTGGATGATTTATTTTTACAGTTGTAGACTGTGATGGGGCTGTTTGACTTATGAATTCTATCCAGGGCTATAACAGCAAAAATAGATATGGAAACACGAATAAAAACAACTTCCACTGCTGAAGATGTAACACTGGACAAAATATTTTGAAGATAAGTGTTTTAGTAGGGTTAAGTGGAAATTTTGTTCTTCTAAAGTTGTGTGCCCATACTAGAATGGCTCTCATACAGGTAGTGGGGAAGATATAGTGTGATTCACACTCATTCTGGATTTAGTCTGAAAAATATGTGAAATGCACGAGTCCTCTCCTCTAACCAGATACTGCAGACTCATGATATGATGCTATGACAGAAAAAGCAGTTGTGGCAAATGGATTCCCAAGGAAAAGAAGGTAAAGGAAAATGGAGAAGGTCTCTGTGATGCTCCTAAGAAAAACACAAAATATTTTCAGAAAAAATTCTGTTATACCATACAAAACAGAGATTTGAACAGAATTTAAAGAGTTGAAGGCTGTACTCAACTGACTGCAAGATAAACAACACCAGATGTTTAAGAAGACCTGAAGACATTGACTGTACCCTTCTGCTTTATGGCAAGTACAAGGTGTTCTGCAATGAGGGGAATGTAAATGTCCCTTACAGACAATGGTACCGCTCTGGTTTTGGAGCTGTGCACTTCTGCAGGATGGATGTCCTTCCTCATCTACAGAATGCTGATAGATCAAGGTCCAGTTTGCAGCAGCCATCACGGAACCAAGGCAGAACCTCTCCAGGACTCCCCTGGAGTAGAAGTAAGGCTGCACTGCTTCCACTCCATGAGGGCAATGGCCAAGGGGAAGGGAAGAAGAGGAGAATGAGCTGTATCAATGTTCATTGACCAGACAATAGCCATTTCATGCCATCCCTGTAATGGGAGCACTCTTTACTCTGAAACCAAATGCTTTTCTCTGATCTAGGGAAATAAGTGATAGCTAGAAGTCCTCAGGGTCTGGCCAAACATTATGAAAAAGTTGGATGAAAATTCCTAGCCATTGTCAGACAGTTCTAAAGGGAGGCTTCTTGTAGGTTATCAGAGAAGACCAGTTTCTCATCTGCCTCACAAGATTTAGATAAAAATGCACCTAAGAATAATGTTTATTTACCTAATTTTTTCTGTTGAAGATTTAGCCACAAGTCACAGGACCACAGCATGACTCAGACACAGGCCCCTCTAAGAACCAGTCTGAGACACAGAGGTTGCCAGTTTGCTGTAGCAAAATGACTGCTGTCAACCTTGTCTGACAGAAACACTGTTCTAAAGCAATCTTGTCAAGCTTATTCTAAGCATTGGCTGATATTAAGATTCAGATCATAGCCATTTTGACAGTGTGCAGCAAATGACAGTGGACTAGAAATGATCATCTCAGGACTCGCAACTGAAAGCACCTTTCATCAGTTTACTAAAATTACACAGTCATCTACTTTTCCTACTCTCCCAAGACTGCCTGCAGGAGGGTGAAAAATCACAGACCATTTAGAAAAACTGGGGAAAAAGTTTCCTGAGGAGCCTTCAAGTACTTCCTAAACCAGCTATTTAGAAAATATCTGAAGACATATGGAATTTAATGGAAATGCCACTACACTATGGAAATGAGTAAGACTCTATTAAAAAAAATTCTGAGTATCAGCAATCAGTAGAAACAAACAAGCAGAAGAGTCCTTAAATATTAAGCCACCCACTCAGATCTTACTAATGAAATTTCTTTTCCTCTCTAGTTAATGTTTTCTAAGGAATCAGTGGTTTAAACACAGCCTGTCCAAAATCTTTCAGCTCTCAGCTGATACATGCTAATACAGGAGGTACTGAAGAGTGTAACCATGTATTTTGTAAACTGGATTTGAAACTATTTCCCTAAGCCTATTTCTCGGGTCTATGTTCAGCTTGGAATTTGCAGACCTGCTGTAATTAAGAAAGCCGTTACTAATCTTTTTAATGCTGAACTTTTTAATGCTATTTGTCTGGACTCTTGGAAGCAGTATGAGCTTATTTTCAGGTTGGATATTTATTTTTTTCAGAGGGTAAGGCATCAACACAGTGCACTATGTTGCCCAGTATCTCTAGAGAGTACTGTACATACCATTTGTGGCTGGGCAAATGCAACACTGAGACCCAGAGGGTTGCATTTTTCAGTAGTCTAGAGGCCTTTTGGCACATTTATTTTCCTGACTTCTCGTGAGACTATGGGTCTTCTAGAAACTATAGCTAAAAGTGTTAACAGTGCGTTTACAAAGCAAGACAAGCCATCTCATAGCTTTTGTTGGGTTAAATTACTTGAAATTGTGTATCATTAAAAACCACAACTTTATGGGTAATTTTCTAGGTCTGCAAACTAATTGAAAATTAATGATGATGGATAATCGAAAAATAAAGGAATAAATGCACAGGTTTTCACATGAAGGAAGATATTTTACCTCAATCTTGTCATCTAATACCATTACAGAGTTATAACACTGCCATTTCCTATACAGTGGTTGTTTGCTGGCCTGTGGGTAAGTGAATGGGTTTGTCATGGATGACAAGATACAAATTATATGGAGACTTTATAAATATTGCCACCTGCTGCAACTATTAGCCCAGTAATCAACTAAATATTCAAAGTAAGGCTTTGGTCTCCTCCAGGTGGTCACTCCACATAGATGTGAATGCTCACAGGCAGAGCTGAGCTTTCCAAAGGCTAGCAGGACAGTCTGCAAAGGACTCAGTGGTTTTAAGAAAAGAAATAGTAACCCTGAGGGAAAAGAGCAGAATGTTGTTCTGCCAGAATCACTTCTGTGGTGATGAATCCTTGTCTTGCAAGTGGGTCCATTTGGTCTATCTCACCAACGGTCACTATGTTCAAAACCTAGCAGAAATAATTTTATGAGGCGAGCAGGGTATCAGAATGGAAAATACAGAGAAACAAACCACCTGAAAATCTCCAAGCATCATTCAGCAGTCTGTGCTACTCTGTGCTCTTTGTCTCATGCAAAGTCTTGCAGAGGCCCAGCCACTTGACCCCTTCTATTGCCAAAAGGCCCTTCTCACTAACAGGCATAAATGCAATGTGAAGGAGACAAGCATAGGGGTATGCAATGGGTTAACTGAGAGCGGGAGCTAAAGAATTATCTTCACTGTTCAGTGCACTTCCTACTCTCTTCCATTCTCAGGCTCTAACAACACAGAGAAATAAGCCATGCCTCAGTCTCAAAAGAAGAATGTACAGAAGCTCACTAGTCACTAGGGAAAGATCTTTCTAAAATAGCTGTACAGAGGAAAGAAATTAATTTCTAGTCATAATATTTACATTTCAATCAAAAGTACAGGAAATTTTAATTAAGCAGATACACTTGTTCATTTAACACCACAGATGTAATAGAACATTGGTTTATATCATCATCATCATCATCATCATCATCATCATCATCATCCACTTTTAAGTCAACAGGCAGGTCTGCAACAGGAGATTTTTCAGGAATTCTACAGCAACACATACACGCAAACACACAAATCACATATAAAAAGTAGCTTGCATAAGCTAAGTAAGGTTAATGGCAAAAGCTTCTTTCTATGCAGAGAAAATTGAACATTTAAGCTGCAGCATTAGGAAAAAAAAAAGTTTAAAAACAAGGAATGAAGTTGTACAACAGATGAGAACTTAACAAAATTGGTGACCTTTCCACATAGATGAAGTCAGGTTAAAAAAAAAAAACAGGCCAAACCAAAACCAAAGGAGACCAAAACCAAATGAGACCAAAAGAGAACACCCCCCCACATACATACAGACAAAAGTGAGAGCACAACAAAGGAAGTGGAAGAAAAGTGTTACCCATAAGTAGCCGCCGTTTCACCCGCTTGTCCACATCAGCTACTGACGTGGCATTGTACTCAGAACTCTCAATTGCAGCCTCATCCTTCTCTAAAACACAAGTAAGGGACAAACATGGAGCAGTTGGTTAATCACAAGCCCAATTTTCCGCTGCCTAAGACAGTTTCTTGGCATGGCACAGCCAAAGCCAAGAAGCAAGGCATGAAAGCACTAAATCCCCGTTAGAGAGTTAATTCCCTTTGAGAACCCAGGAAAAAATTAAAAGAGATTTTAGGGAAAGGAGGAAAAAAGAGGGTGAGAAGGAAGAATGGTCAACTAAGAAGTAATTAATCACACAGAGGAAGCTGGATTTCTACTGGAGAACAAGACAGCAGTGCCCCAGAGAAGTGTTAATGATGAAAATTAAAATTCAGGAAGGCTAGTTAAACAAACTACTGAAGACAAACTGTGATTCAGGCTAATGGGGGCACCAGGATCTGAAGATGGCAGGCAGTAGACTGAGATAGACAGAGAAAGCAAGAAGAGTCCGGTGATGGATGGGCACAGATGCACCATAGCCTTGTACACATCGACACACTGAGAAACCAAACAACAGCATGCAAATTAAACAAAAACAACGACAACAAAAAGAAACAAACAACAAACCAAACAAACACAAAAAAAGATCAATTTGGGCAGTGCTGGTTGCCTGCTTGTCTATGAAACACTACTAGCTAAACATTCAATGCTAGGAAAGATGTTGCAAGGTTTAGTAATTTTATTAGCATGCAGTGAGCAGGATGATGTCATCAGAGGTCACTTTACAGGGTAGTCTCTGACACCCTACATGTAAGAATTTTATACAGCATAATGAGGAGTTTGGTTATGCTTCATTAGAAATACACAGTAACAGTAACAAGTGTAGGAAGAGATGATCAGTAGGTGAAAAAAATTAAGGATTTCTGATACAGGAGAGCAGCAGCTGGGTAAATAAAATGATTTGTAGGAAAACGGAAATGCTCATTAGGAAAACAAAAAAACAGAAATGCAAGTGGGGACTTCACATGCAGCAAACATAAAAAAAATAAATGGTTAAGTCAAGTAAACGAAGACAAAATATGTTAGACAAAGGGTCAACAACTATTTATCTGGCATTGCAGAAGTTTGCATTCTTGCAGTGATGCCTGGAATATATACACCACTGAAGACAGCAAACACTGGAATCACTGAAGTGAGGAGGAGGAGGAGGCTGGCAGGTTTTATTTGTGGCAACTCTACATGGTTGAGTGGTAACAAGAAGTTGTTTTGTTTTGTTTTTAACAAGTTCTAGATGGGATCAGGCTGCAATAGAGGCATTTGTTTGAGGTTTAAAAATTTTTTTTCTCTGTAAATAATTAATAAACGTCAGTTATCAGACAAGACAGGCAATCAGGAACCATCACCAGAAAGCAGGAATAAAAATGTAAAAAATAAATTAAAAAATTAGAAGTATTCTAAGAGAAAGAACTATTTTAGAGGGAAGAAAATCAGCACAGGCAGTAATATGTGACTTACATCACAAGACCAAGGAATGTAACATGGAGTTGTATGCATTACATTACAAAAATGAGAAAAAAAAGTAAAAAAAAAAAGATGCAATGTAGACAGCTTTTAAAATAATTTTTTACATGCTGGACAAAATAAAACATCAACCCAAGGATATTAGTGAACAATAATAAATAGAAGATCAATTATCCATTCAATAAAACCTGATCTCAAGGCTCTCACTCTTGCAAGTTCTTCACATCTGGAACTGCCACAAGGCAGGGATGGTAGGATGGAGCCTTCTGTGTTATCAGAGGCACTTGCTGAGAGATCCCCTGCACTCAGACACACCTTGTGCAGACAAAAAGGCAGAGCCCCTTTGAGCCCTGTTCAGCTTTACCTCTGCTAGCATAAACCTTGCCCCATCCCACAATTTGTGCAGTTAAACCTCTCAAAAGTGAGCAAGGCTCTGGGCAGCCACGCAGCTTTATGCCATGGATCTGACCAAGACAGACTGGCTAAAGGTAACTGACAGATTTCCACGGGTTTCAAATGCTCTGTCTTGCAGTAAAGGAGAGAAAATATGATAAATATGTGTCTGTGTTTTTTTAACCTCAGGAAATGACTAAGAATTTCTAAGAACTTGGAATTAAACAAACAAAAAACGTCAACATGTCCGCAATGCCAATGAAAACCATTATGGATTTCAGGTTCTAATCTGTGAGTAAGAATTTTCAAATGTTAACTTGCACCATGCAAAAATGCACTTTTAAATTTATTTATTTCTTAAGTGGAGTGGAAAGAAATGGTGTTAAGCAAATAATACCTTTTATAATCATAAATGTTTGCAAAGCATCTGCCAAGATGTTCCATGTCTTGACTAGCTTTTTCCTACTGAAATTCTGAATGAAAGCTTAGTCACTGCAAATGCTGCAGTTTTTAGTATCATGAAACATACAACAGGGAAGAAAGCACATAAATATGACTCCTTTTCCCTGGTAACAGCTCAGAAAAGAAGATAATTTTCCTAACCTTGCTCACGCAAGGAAGTCTTGACTAATGAAAGTGAACTGAAGGGCTGAACTTTCATTCAAAATCATGAATATTCTACACCTTTTGACTTCAAAAATGAATACTTAGACACAAAAGTTACAAGCGAGTAACAAAGGGGTATTTCATCAACAAACACTTTGACAGACCACGCACAAACGCTTCTCTGCGAGCCTGGTGTGGGCTGAGCTGTGGAAGCCGGCTGGCAGTGCTGGCAGCGCTGAAGCCCTGTGGGACACGCACACCCACACCCACACCCACACCCACACCCACACCCACACCCACACCCACACCCACACCCACACCCACACCCACACCCACACCCACACCCACACCCACACCCACACCCACACCCACACCCACACCCACACCCACACCCACACCCACACCCACACCCACACACACAGAGAAATGGCACAGAGGTTCTGGAATCGAAGTCAAACGTGCTGCAGAGAAGTACTCACCAATGCAGGTTCGGCCGTCTGAGTGCAGGGCATACTTCTGATGACAGCCACACACAGGACCAGTATCTGTGTCATCACAGGTGTGTTGACAGCCTCCATTCCCATAGTTACAGGTTACTAGTTAAGCCCCAAATGAATGTGTATATATGTATATATAAATAAAATGACAATGAAACCAATTAGTCTTGAGAGCCTTCAGAACACAGAAGAGCAGTAACATACCAAGACATAAGGCAACATAACATTTGTGCTTGCAATTATTTCTCTTTCTTCCTTCTGCCCCCCTCCCTTCTGCCTGTCTTATGCCTTAGTCTCAATCCATATAGTGAAGAAAAAAAGAGAAAGAAAAACAAGAGCATTTTCCCCAGCTATTTGTATTAATAATTTTAGTGTGACTCTTAGCAAATTCCATGTCTTCCTAAAAGTGTCATGCTTCATATCCATGAAGAAATTAACAGTCTACCAATACACATGTATACTTTCAAGTCTACAGACAGCATCTCTCTTTTGCTTCCCCGTCATTCTCTGAGCAGAGGAAGCAGAGACCAAGCAGCAAGAATAGAACAATAAAAGCCTTGAAATCTACTTTATCAAGTACTGCCTCCTATAAAGCAACAAGTTTAAAAATAAAACAGGAAACGTTTGGGGCTTTTTTTCCTTCTCTGCAACAAAAATTACACAGTTGTTATGGTTCTGTCATGTGCTGGCCTCAGTCAGGAAAGGAGCACTGCAGATGCCACTTTCATTTACAGGAATACAGTGAAAAACAGCTTTTAGCAATTCAAATGTCCTCTGGTGAAGAAGTACTAAACATACATTAAAGCAAACATTTTTCATGAGAATAGGTAGAGTTTTGAAGGTTACACAAATTAATAGATCAGATTCAATTAATTTACTTTGTCACGTGATGTATTTAATTTCTGCTAGCTAAGACAAACCAGTTTTAAAAGATTAAGCTGGCTAGCACCATTAATAAAGCCTCTCACTTGCCCCTATGTCATTTCATCCTTTGCAGCTGCACACCTTGATGCTGAATAACACAGTTCTGAGTTGACTGATTTCTGAATTCAGTTTACTGTCTTTATTTGGACTATATTCTTTATTGGTAAATATATACTGGCAGATACAGGGGAAATCCAATATGCCATTATTAAATTATATACTCATCATTTCAGAGGACTTAAATGTTTTGAAATGTAATTTAAATGCAGACTACACTCATTTAAATACTGACTCCTAGTAATCAGAAGGAACTTCTTCACATTGATCTTAGCAGAATTTTCCTTCTAGATAAGAGAGTTTATAGAGGTAGGGTAGCAAGTTTCAATATACAGCAAAACCAAGATAATGATTAACAGAAAATCATGTACAGAACTCAAATCTGAGGTTATATCTAATGCAAGAGGGCTAAGCTCATGTATTTTCCCACTGAACTCAGTGACCCTGCTTTAATTCTGGCTCCTGAAAATGGAGTAGACCGGAATTTTCCATCACAGTAACTAGAAATGAAATATCTCACCTCTGGTGTTAGTGCCTCAGTGCTGAGCAGCCATGTCACTCTCAGTAATCACTGAAGTATTTAGCTTAAAATGGAACAGTTCTAAAAAAAGCAACTGAGGGAGACCCACCACAGCATACCCAACAGAATTCCCATTAAAACCTCCTGCCAGTGTGGGAACCACAAGTTTACAACTTTAGTCCCTGAATTCTGGCAAAGATCACAATAGGAATTGTTCAACTCTTAAGTGAGTACAGACCTGAGGTCACTACAGGTGGAAGCATCGTTGGTCCTTCCCACTGCACCCTTGGAAAAAAAAACCCTTACACTGTCCAGAGGGAGAGGGAATAGCCTTGGTGCCTGGTGGCAAGAAGAGTCTCTGAGAAGAGGAACTACCTGGATTCCCATCTCACTTTCCAGGAATATCACTGTTATACCCAACTGGAAACAATGGCAATGAGAAAGATGGGGACACCTGCCTGATCTATGTTTCCTTTTTGGAGCTTGACAGTTTGTGCACTAGACTGGAAAATGGAAAGTGTGGGTTCATTCCAACCAGACAGAGGAGGAAATATACCCCAAATCATAAGAATCCTAAACTTCCAAGGAATTACAAAGCCCCCTAAGCAACAGCCACGCTCAGGCATTCTTTCTCCTTTCCCACTTTTATAGCTTAACTAATAATTTATATTTTTGAAAAAACAGTTGAAGCAAACTTTTGCATCAAACAGAAGCAACGTTTCTTTCCCTTCAATACACAGTAACATTTTGGCTTTTTTTTTTGATGAAAAACAACCAAACTTTTATATCGATTCCCTATTCTTAAAGCTCCCACCTTTCCAATGAAGACATGCTTCTTACTTGACCCCATATGCCTCTAGGACTACGTGGAGTTTCTATCCTTGTTGGACTGCAGTGCCATCACAAATTAACTTAAAGGTGTTGTTTATTCCAGATGTTCAAGTACATTTCTAGCCAACAGTATTTTTATTGAGGATTTTAAAGTGCAATCAGCAACAAAGTATGTATTTAAAAAATGTGACTGCAGTGGTTATTTTTGGCATTCCTTGCTGAAAGCCTCTGCTGGCAGAGATGAAAATATCTTAACACGCTTGCTCTGACCCACGTAATATGAGGAACTTTTCCTTACTATATTTGTCTATGAAAAAATTGCACTGGACTGATGGCATTTATAGCAAATCCTGCAGAATCACATACTTTTACAGCTTCCCTGCATATTAAAGTTACTGGTTCCCATTCTACCCAGCCTATGAATACACATGTAGGTCATTTCCTTTTCCTGTCTCCTAGATACATTAATAAATCACGTTTTTGAAAGACTTCAATTTCTGTCTAGACTACAATTTATTTATTTATTTTAAGTAACTGGAGTCAACATTCTGAAGCTTGACAGCTCTACAGGTGACTTTGTTACAAAATCCAGTTGTAAAATACGTCATTTTAATTTTCTTCCAGCTCTCATTCTATGGCAGTGACACAGTGGGAAGTTTCTCTTGCTTAGAGGAAGAAAATTATAATTATTTAAAAGCAAATGGATATCCAGATCTACTCCATTTTCGTCAGAAAGAATTAAAGCAATATTAATGAGAATTCACAGTGTTCTTTTAAAAACTATTTCTGATAAATTTGGACTCTGCCGCTATGCAAACAGCTGTGTGCTCATTCAGAGTCTGGGATATTAAAGAGGCAAACGGAGATAAAATGGTAAATTCCAACAGATACAGATCACCTTAAAATATCATAAATCATGTTAAAATAAAAAGGATGGAAAACAGTGAGTTTTTTTTTTTAACCAAAGGAAAATATTCACATATCCGTTAGAACTCAGACATACTTATCTCCACATGGCAGATTTAAAACCAGGGTAACACCATCTTTTGACAGTGCTTCAGCATTTGCATCTGTCTTAAGTGCAGTCAAAATGCTGGGCTCTTTTCCTTTGTGGGAGAAATACCCTGTACAACAGCAGAGAAGCCCTCCAGTGACACACACCCTCCATGGGGCGTGTCCAATGCTGGCAGCCAAGTCACCAGTTAGCTCTCCCAATGCTCTTCCATGTGGATAAAGAGCTTTGAGGCTCACACCGGGGCTTCAAAGTGCCTTCAAGCCAGATTAATTCTTTTCACTGACTACAGCGCTTAGAGTCCTGGGCTGGCCAGACACCTTTCAGGCCCTGGCAGCTGGCATAACGTCCCTACCTGTCCACCTGCCCACACTGGAACCAGCAGCATCTATTCAGTTTGACTGGGCTGAGCCAAACAGTCCTGAGACACAGCTTGGCATGTGGGCCAGTGCTTACACCCAGAGAAATATTTGGACTAGTCAAGAAATGACATTTTCTCATTTGGTCCAAAATGAGAAACAACTGTCTGAAAGACAAATGACATCCTAAAGAAGAAGAAGGATTTTAATGTACTTATTCCACTAAGTATTGATATTGATATTCCATGCTAAACTCCCCAGAAGACAGAAAATACCAGAATTCAGCCTAACTCTACAGCCTAAATCCTGTTTTCGATGTTTCTCTGAAGTTTCACAGAACCCTTTTTCTGGTTCTTCCATCTTATGTGTCCACGACAAAAAGTACTTGAAAACATATGGCCAATTATTGAATCTAGCATTTATTACTCAGTAACTTAAAAAACTGCCCAAGACAACAGTGTCCTGATTTTGTCCACATGTGGACTGAAATATATGCAATGGCTCAGATGCCACAGAATTTTTAACAAGATAGATCTGTCATTACTCTAGAATGGACTTCTCAAATGAGCATACTGTCATTCCAGAGAACTTGAAAACTGCAGTTTCTTAACTAAACTGGCCATTAAATACATAACTTCCGTAAATATATGGTTACTTCTCTTTTATGTGATAAAGCTGTACATGCAACATTGCTTACATGTTTTATTCTAGTATGGCTTTACATTTTTAACATTCTAGAGATCTTTGTACTGATAGCAAACAGTTGCATAAGGACACTAACAACAGGAGCTGAAAAGCTGCCACTTGGCATAGGCAGGTTGGCATTTTATTGTGAAAGTATTAGACAGGATTTTTAGAATTACTAGCATTCCTGCTCACTTAAATCATTATTATCCAAGAAGGCAGATAGAAACAGCTGTAGGTAGGGTTACCCAGCACTTTTCATTAAAAGACTCAGCTTTTACTTGTTTGTACCTCTTTCAGGTTGCAACTTGCAGAAATGTGAATCTGCTTTAGATTTCCTCTTATTTTTAAGCTTCCAGCTAAGAAAGAGATGAACATAAAATGTCTTGGTTTGTTCATATTTGGGGAAAAAATCTTCAGTTTATCAAAAACTTCTAATGCAATAGTGTTCAGGAGCAGGATCTTAGTATCTGTCACGGACACAGATATAGAAAGAAGAGGTAAATTCCCACGGTTTTGTCATCATAATCTGGAGCCAAATTCACTGCTCTGAAGTCTCTTCTTTCTGCTGCCAGCAAGTATCTATGAAAATTGCTGACAAAGCATGACCTTCTCCTGGGCTTGTGTGCACCAGAGGCCATTAAAGTAGTTTACAGGAGTGATAGCGAACTCCCAGAAGCTGAAGTTTCCTGAGGCTTTGAATCTAAAGGATGCACCTCATCTGAGGAATCACATATGGATCTGTGTGATTCTGCTTGGTATATTTCTAGATGGCCTCTGGAGGTCCCTTTCAGTCTCAACACCTTTTTCTTAGCATGTTGGGCAACTAGAAATTACATACTTAAAATTTACACAAAGAAACCATTAAGGCTACAATCTTAAGCACTCAAAAGATACAACATACCAGACTTGTTGGCCATAGACCTATTGTGTCATGGTAACTCTCCTTCATGATAAATGCAGAAAAAACACTCCTGTCTCATTTAGTGCCTAGTGAAGCTGGGGAAAGTCAGGGCTGTGGAAACAGCTGGGAATCTTTTCTCAACTGCTGCAGAGTGAGTAGCAAATCAGAAATGGACTGTCAAGAAAGAATGGTCTTGTTCAGACAGCAAAAAGAGCCCTAAAAACTCTAACCCATTTCTGCCTTCATTGTGGAATTCCTACTTAGAGTTAGGCAAGTCACTCGAACCTCTTCTATTACAGGTTACTGATATTACACAGTCCTTTCACTATGGCATTTGCATCTACAGCTGGAGCCATAAGGGGTTTGGCTTGGATCATATTAATGTGCTATAAATGCTTAGTTGGTTTCTGTGTAGCTCTTGTTAATCACCTATCACTACTAAATGACTTTGATATTACTATCTTTATATTCATTTCACTTTTGCAAGATGGGCAAACCAGTACTTTTTAACTTGAGAAGAATGTTTTGAAAATACATTACAAATGCCTACAAAGCACTTTGATATTACAGTAATGAGTATCATGGGAAAATCCATGAGGAAATGAAAAATTTTATGTTCACAATAGGGTTTAAATACTGTGCAGCATGTGCATGCAGGAATGACACTAAATTATGGAGGAAGCTACCGAACAGAAGCCTGTTTAATGAGCACTGACCATCATGGACACTGAATGAAGCAAGAGTGACTGCCTTATCAGCATATGATGGTAAATGATAAGATGGTATTTGATTGTGTGACTGGCATGTAATGATAATCATATGATGCATGCATCATATGATGCCTTCCTCTAAGTGTTTCTGCTTTCTAACTTATTTGAACATCTTCCTTTGAGGAAGACTTGCATCGCTACTAGAGGCCTTGGGCCAATACATTTGAAAACCTCTCTCAGTGGTCTGATTGAATTGCAAACTGGCTGATAAAAATTCATCTAGAGAGGTACTAGGTATACTAAGAGGTACTATGTTCTCTGTCACTTGTTCACATGAACAAACCAGAGCAGCAAGCTCTGACAAACCCTGAAAGGCATGGACCACTGGAGGACCATGATAAACCAGCATAACTGAGAGGGATTCAGGGTTTTACAAGGGTGTATCAGACCCTACCAGTCCCTGTTATATAGGGCTGCAGACCCAGTCCAGCCTGGCAAGTGGGAAGTGTCTCTTTTCCCAGGTCTTCTACATAGCTGCACTGAGTAGTTGCAAAACTCCAGCTTGGGATTTAAGACAATTCCACCGGAAAAAAATTTTTCAAAAGTTGAGATTTGGTTTCAGAATTAGGTTTCTATAGATAGCCTGCTGTAATCTCACAATCATTGTCCCAGGCTATCTGGCTACGCCTCTATACTTCTCTGCATTTGGAAAGACTAGAAATAATTATTTTAAATAAGACTCTGGATCACACTCGCAGAATCTGCTATGGGTTTAGAGGTTGTTGTACTCTGAAGTAAGCTTTGCAGCCTTGGAAAACTCAGTGCCCTTTCTTAGAAGTCTGTCACCAAAAGTTCATTATACTTCCAGCTACAATTTGAACACTAGAGGGCACAGAATAAATTGAAATTTTTACTCTATTAAACCTTGAGGCATTTAGAAATAATGTTCCAGAAAAGGCTCTAATCCTCCAGCCACCATCTATGAGAAGGGATACTGAAACTCCCAAAGAATGAAAGAATTTGAGGAAATAAATAATAACAACATAAGTAAATATCCTCCCACACTTCACCAATGTAGCTCATGTTGCACTTCAATTAACAGCATGCCATATTCACTCTAATAAACACTAAGAATGAAAATGACCATAAAGGCATTTTTCTCTGTGCTTTTGCCTTTGGCCTTGTGTAGCCTCAATGTTGAGCAGAAATCAGGCTGTACAGTACTCTATGGCATTTTTTAATGACATTCAAAAGTGAATCTTTTGACTTTGTACTTGGGAACTAATATCATCTATGTGTGTTTACATAGTGGAGATATCAGAAAGAAAAAACCTGAAGTGTAAGAAAGTCTGTCTCAGAAATACTGGCCCTATGCAAAGCAGCAAACATTTTATGTTGTTTTACTGCACTTTTTTTGTCTCTCTCAAAGCCACCAAGTAGGAATGCAAGCTATTGGACTCAGAGCTAAGACTCACTGAAACCATCAGAAAGATTCAGTCCTGAAGTTTTCAGATGACGATGCTGAGGTCAACTGTTTGAACCTGTACAGAAAATCTCTAATTCTGTAGTCTAATGAGTATCTGTATCTTTAGCATCCCAGCTTCAAGAACATACCACTCTGGGCTTTTCCCTGAAGAACAGTATATATGATGCAGCTACATGTTTTCCAACTAATAAATCTAGACTGTGAGCAGTAGAATCAAGACTAGAGCAATCATTTCTGTCTTTGAAAAAAAATTGGAACTCACACTCTTAATTTGATAGCTCTAGTTGGTTTACCATTAAATTCATTAATGCATTCACCTTTATGGACCTTCAAAATATTGCAAGCCAGAATCCACTTTATTTGTAATGCTTGACAAGGAAACTCTGGATTAAACTGATCCTTCACTTTTCTGCATTCACAGGAAAGTAGAAAATTTTTTATTATTGTGATATCTGAGCCATGGCCAATATTCTACTATTCAATCCCTCTTACCCATCCCGAAATGCATCTTCTACAACACAAAAAACCCTCTTTACTAAAATTATAAATCACCTTTGGCCAAAACAAAGTTAACTTCCTCTGGAACATAACAACAATGAAGAAAACAAGACATTTTGGGTCATTTCAGATCTTCAACTACCTACATTTGCAGTCCTTCTGGTTTTTGGCAAGTTCGAAGCCAGGTCTACATTCACAGGCAACCCCACCTTTGGGTGTCTCCCGGCAGATGTGTGCACACCCATGATCTTTGTTCATACAGTTCATACCCTCTGTGGAAGAGAAAAACAGAAAATATTAGTACTGAAATAAAATTACAAAATAATTATGCATATTCAATCCTCCAATAATTTTATTTTAAACTTTTACTTTTCATCTGGACTGCGTTCCATAAGACAAAAGAACAGAGCTGAAAAGAGATATATAGTCAACAAAACAATGCAATAAAAGACAGACACACACTGGGGCAAATATGAACACTACTGTGTGTCTCTTTCATGTAGAAACTTGGGATTTCTCTATTCCGTATCTATATTCTAATCTTTCATGAAAATATCATGGATTTAAAGGATGGTCCAGGAAATTTTTTGTTCCACACAGCTGAGTAAGTGATCTCACTGTTATTTTTTTCTTTTATAAATTCAATGCCTGTTCCTGTCTGGTGCATTTTTATTTGCCTGTTAATGTGGTTTATATTTTTTAACACACAAAATCTGCCAAATTTTATAACTAAGCACTTTTGGTTGGATCTGTTTCTTTGCTATTTGTTTTACATCTCAGTTCTCTGTCATCCACCATAAGCACAGCATATCTCCAACAAACCTACTACCACTTTTCTCTTTGACTCCATTACACAAAACACACCAGCTGTTCAACAAACATCCAAGTGCCATGGGTAGATTCCTGTTAATGTTTATGCCAAGGTATAGTATCAACCAGCTTTCTTTTAATCATCACAGAGACAATTTTAGCTTTCTAAACCATGTCAGTGATTTAGATACTAAATGCACCTTATACTCTTAGAGTCTTTCATTACCCTGTTAATTCAAATCCCACATATTCACAGAAATCTTGAACTCAGTTCTTATAGGTCAGCATCTAACATTCCTTGTGTGAAGGAAGGCTAGCTAGATTTGCATTACAAAGACTTCACAGACTTCTCCTTGGATAGCTGACCTGTAAAGGACAGACATTCTCTCAGGGTACACTGGCAGAAAATTCACATTGTAACTCAGCTTACTATGCTGAAAACTGTGTGTGTTGCCCAAAACACTGCTGTAAGCAACATCAGGGTGGATTCTGCAACTTGTTTGGCACTTGGCAATGTGTCTGTTCCTACCCATTCTAGGCTAATTTCTCAAAACTACTCCAGTGCAAAATGTTCAACTTAATCCTACAGTGCCAGTGTATTGTAAGTAAATGGTTTTTGTGTAAAGAATTTTGAGGAGGATACGCTACAGCAAGTCAGTCAGAGATGGCCTCAGGGTGACAGAAGTGAACAGCTTCAAGAAGTTATTCACACTGCTCAGATTTACCTCTGAGAGGTTTGTATTAGCAGAGTAATGAAAAACACACAGCACCAGTTTGATTGGGTATTTTTGCTCACCTCTCCTACAAAGCACACCAGGATCTTAAATCTCACCACCTATGAAAACCAACATTATAGACAACAGATACACTTATTTCTCCTAAATTCCCCTCTATATTGTCCTTGAGCCTAAAAACTTGCCAAAACAGTAAGTTACCATAACCAAGTAAGTTATTCTTTGTAAACTGCACCCCAGACAACAGATGCTGTTCTGAGATACAATACATACTATATGCTCTAATATACCATCCCACACATGAAAGTGAGGTATGAACGCTTTGTTGGGCTGAACAGATACAAGAAACCTGGGAATGGCCTTATTGAAGGGTTTGAGGCGTTTTATAATCTCTTTCTCTCCACTTCTCCCAACAAAGGCTTTCAGACACAATGTGTTTGACAAACTGCATTCCTGTGCACTGTGCTATGCTCCGAAAGGGATCTGGGAAAGATAACACATGGCTGATTGAGTCCCACTGCCGAGGCTCTGGGAAGAGAGGAATTACAGAGATGAAAGCAGATATTTAATGGCTCACAAGTGTAATCAAGCAAGTGATTTTTCAGTGTTTACTTGCAGATACTGAATATCTGCCTTTATGGGAAGACAGAAATTGTGCACTGCTAAAAATACTGGGAGAAATGGAAGAGCAAAATAATTTAATTTAGAAACAAAAGTGCTCCTGGTATTTGTGTGTAAGACAACAATATTTTAGTTACTGTATTAATTATTCCAGCTATTGTATTAATAAGAGTTGTAGAAAAACTATTTCAGTTCCATGTTTAGCTGGAGAACACCATAGAAATCTCCTGAGTCTGAAGATTATTATTTTAGAAAATATGAGTGGTGAAAGACCATTATTTTTCAGTCAAGAGCAGGATCTCATGCTCAACAAAAATTCTCATTTTTATTTCAGTATTTTTCAAAATCCCTAAAATTTAAATTACATAAAAATTCCTAAACAAAACCTTTTTAGCCTGAAAAAATTAATGAAACAAGAATGCAGTAAATTAATATTTTACATGGATAAAAAAATGCAATCTAACCCAAAATTGTGTTAATTTGCAAATAGTTTTAATAATTCAAAATTCTAATTTTTCAGCAAATACGGTATTTGTCCAGATGTCTTCTGTATCAATCTACATACACAAATAATTTATGAATCACAGTTGATAAAAGGGTACTTCTTTGCAAGTTAACTCTTGACGCAATACTGAATCTTTAATGATATGGCACATAAGTAACACAAAAATTAGAAAAATATGCAAAATACCTTTCTAGTACTAATCTTCATTTCTTTACAAATGCATATAAATAGGAGAGAAAAATACTCCTAAAATTACTTTGTTCAGTATTCTTTTCATCAGGATGTAGTTCAAACTTTAAAATTAACTAGAAATGCATAAACCACCTCCAGTATTTTCCTGTACTGTAAGAAGGTGCACTGCTGGTAGTAAAGAACTGCACTGATGAGTTCATACTCTGCTGCCACAGGAGTAGTGAGGTGTTTGAGTTCTCATTTCTCCTTGCTGTTGCCCCCTGAAAAGGAAGCTTTGCAATATTTTAGTTTATGTTTAGCAGACACCTGATGTGCACATGCTTTTTCCGTAAGGGGCGCAGAGTGTAAATAACAGCATGGGAAAACCTTCCCCAATGCTAGAGAGGGATTTAAGCATCTCAGTGCCTACCTGGCCAGGACAACAGGTGGAAGCAGGCAGTGTGCTCCAGCCCCACTGCCATGATCAAGGCCAAACAGCTTTATTGGCAGAAAAGGGTGGAAAACTACTCATTCAAATTAAAAAAAAAGAAAACAAAACCAAAAAACATGATCATGGAAAAATTGCATGGGATTCTGCTGCTCATTTATATGTATGAAATTTTTCTCTTTATCACCATCAGCCCCAACTCAGAACTCAGCAGATGGTTTCTGGCACCAAGAGGTGCCCTGCGCTTCTCACGGTGCCCCTTCCTTGAGCTGACTAGTGTAATGCAGAGACAGGACAGAGACGGAAAACGCCCATGGAACTATTCAAGGCCTCTCCCAAGTCAGTACAGAGTTACACCCACAGCAGTTTTACCTCAGTGTGTTGCACAGCCCAGGCAAAGTATCAGAGATAGATCTTCCATCCAAGTCCTAACCAGGAGGCATTTACAGAACTATTTACAGAACTATTTACAGAATATGCGATCCCTCTCTCTCTCCCGTTGTGTGCACATCTGTCTCACTCTGGTGTGGGACACAAGGAGCTGTTCCCAGCTTCTCTGGAGTTTTGCAGTGCTCGGTTCGTCCCAGCTTCTAGAACTGATGGGACTTATGGGTCAAGTGAAAAACCATGGTTCCCAAATGAAAGAAAAGACTAAGTGTTGATAAAAGAGAAGTCTGTACAACAAAAAAACCCCTTGCTTTATTGGCATGATACTAAAATGTCCAGTGTTGCTTTTATTAACTGCTAATAAGAGCAGCCCATAGGCTGCTACTCAAGGCAATCTCTAAAGCCAGCACAAGAATAGGTGCGTGTCTCTTCAGCAGTGCTGGCAGACAGTAAAATAAACTTCTGAAACACAGACACATTCTCAGCAAATTCACCTTACAGACAGCAGAACAAAATCCAATGGAAAATATAAACAGGAAGAGAAATGTCACTTAGGAAAACACTAATCTAAATAAAACTAAATCCTCTCTCAGCATTTTAGATATGACTTGAGAAACTCTCTTCTATTGCCTTCCTGGATTTTTTTCTGACTCTAAGTTACAAAAGATTGTTCATGGGAAAGTGACAGGCACTGTTATGTATACCCACAATCCACACTCATTTTTGTTCCTGGCCTAGGAGAGATTTGGATGTGAGTCTACTAGATTAATCCAGTCTGCCATCTAGTTATCACAAATCTCTTAATAGTGCTATTCTGCAAAATGTTCAGTCTAATATAATGGCCTCTCCATTGTATTATGCTCTAAAAATGTTCTCAGCTCAATGGCCCTGAAAGTGCTTAAATCAGGCTGACTGTGACAATTAAAGCACAGATCAGCCTTTATTTCTCATTAACACTGTCTGTTCTCATCTTAATTAAAACTTTTAGCAATTATTTCGTGGTGTGTCTCCTCATATATGCTTAGGTTATCCTTTATGTTGCCATGATTTCACTTACTCTGTATTTATACTGCTGCTGTTTTTATAACTTTCAAATAAACATGCTGATTCCAAACATGATCTGAAAAGGACTACTTTAAATTGCATCAATAACTTTCAGGGTATTGTCAGATTACATGTGCTTGAATGTGCTGAGAAAATACAGGAAATCTTGAACTTAACCCATACATAAACACTAAGATGCCCAGGAGCATCTGCATCATTTACATTCAATCCTGAAAACTACATAATCACATTCCCTTTTTTTGTTTGTAAGTTAATTTTAACACAGGGTACACAGTGAGATCTCTTATTAAGTTGCACCATATATGACAGAAGATATATCTTCAGCAGCACAGAGAGGAAAGAATACAGGGGGAGACAAACATTCTCATTTCACTTGTTTTGTAAACTATTAACCTCATAGGAATTCCTTTTCGTTCTCATTCTAAAATTGTGTAAGAAACTACAGTGGTACAATAAAACACACTGGTCAATGACCAGGCGATTTAGAAAACTGACAAAGACAACTCCTCTTATAGAGTTCTTACTCTGTGAGGAATGGAAGCCAACCAAAAGACACCAAGTTTCTGATGCAAACAGGAATAGGATGTTAGTGAAAATGTGAGGTGGCTGTTCTAAGCCAAGTGATACATTATGCATGTAAATTTTTGTCATGTACAAACAGACTATTAACTTTTTTTCTGACTTGTGGAAATCAGCTCCCCATCCACACCTGGGAGTGTCCCTGCCTTTGTCTTCTAACTCCAGGATCTTGTGTGCATCTCAAGGGTGATGAAAATCAGCAATTGGCTAAACAAGCCAGTTAGAGTCAACAAATACATTTGGTCAGATCTTAGGACCACTAAAGCCAAAGGACTGTTTTCCAACAGATTGGATCTGACCTTTATGCTGCACAGTTGCATTAGATCTTTTGGACACTTCTAGTTCCCTAGTAAGAACCTGATTCTGGGATGTAAAGAATGTCTGGGTGAGCTCTGCCCCCAGTGAGAGAAGATGTTTTCATCTCAAAACAGAATATCCTTTCTTGAGGATCAAAACCCACAAGATTTGCTCTCTTCAGCAAGAAAATGGAGGGTGAAACTAACTGACTGAGGCAGGTGCCCTTCCCCAGCTGATCACAACACCACGGGTATAAAGCATCCATCTAGGAACCGACGTTTGGAGCTAAGTCAGAAACCTCACATTGGGTATGCTGGAAATGTAATCATCTGTGTAAAAATCCAATGTTTTTCATACTGTTCACTGAATGAACGCAACATTCTCTTCCCATCCTCATTCCTGAAATAAGTTATTTGGTTCTGCCTAAAGCTTTAGGAAAAAATAGTTGTTTCAGTGACTACAACTCACTCCAACAGAGGTTGAAAAGAAAACAAATAAAGCAGGCAAACTGACCCAAGGAAACAGAATTCTACACTATTAAGTAGGTTGTCTAGAGAAATCTTGGACATAGTACAAGAAAACAGCTGCTGATATATTATAAAATAAACAAATCCAAGTTTGTTTAGCAATTACATGTCTTTTCAGTTGGATCTGAAACGTGCTTAGGGCCATCATCTTCAGCAGGCAGACTTGCAGTCTGATCTCTGACAAGATGTTCCTGCTCTGAGTGGCAGCCAGGAAACCACATGGAGAGGGTTTTTGTCTTGAGATCATGTATCATGTGTCAGAAATACAACATTCTGTCAGAAGAGCACAGATTTGCAGTTCTGCAAAGGTGGTGGTTTCAGGAGAATGATGAGAATGAATGGGCCAAGTTTAAGAGAGAAACCATGGAAGCAGGGAAAGGAAGCAGATTCCAAAATTGCCAGAAAATGTCATCAATTCCCATGGGACCAAAAAGAGAATAAAGAAGACTGGCTGAAATCCATCCCATGCTGGTTGTGACCAACTTGTGACTGTATGATGGCTTTTTGGTGAACACATGAAAGAAGGTCTGCAATCTCCATCTGCTTTCCATATTGCAGAGCTACCAAGAGAAGCTCAGGCTTGCTGAAACTCTTTCTAACAGTCTCTGTTACCTTCTCACATCTAGATATGGATTATCTAATAAAATAATTCTGCAAGATAGGCTAGAATCTGTGTGTCACTGCTGCTCTGGCAAAGTCAACTGTGAGTCTCTGCCAGTATAGACTCAGCATCTGATGCCAAAGGGGAATAAATGGCAAGGGAAGAAAAAGGTAAGGACAAGAAAGGAAAGAGAAACAAAACACAGTCCACATTACAACCCGCTTTTAACTTTACTTCATCTTTTAATAGCAATTCCTTAAAGAGTAAAGCAAAGCAAAAGAAAAGAGAGGTTTTGGGGAGTCGCTGCCACATGATATCACTTGGCAGATGGACGCGACCCTGAGGGAAGACAAGGCCATGCAGGAGGCAGAGGAGAGAAATGAACTTTTTCTTGGCATCTGAGTCTTCACCACCACTGTCATATTTCTTGGTGCCTTGGTGGGAACTAATAAACATTGAGCAGTTTGGGTATCCTGAACACCAGAGCTGTGGTGCTACAGCAAGAGCCAGTAAAGTACAACATCGTCACAACTCCAACACCTTCATCTGGGCAGGGGTGGTGGAACAACCACCCCGCCACATCTCAATCCACTCTGAGATCTCAAAACACTCACTCACAGCAGCAGGATTGAGGAAACACAAAGAAATCCTGAGTTGGCACAAGAATAAGAAACTTGCAGGGGTTTTTTTTAAATATTTGTATGAGGTCTTTGGGCCTCTTAGCATACTAGAGCTAGGAAAAATTATCTCACTCTTTTCTAAAGTCTCTCAGTACCTGTTTATAACATGGGAAAATTTAAAAGCAGAAGCTCAGACAATGGCAAGAAAATGTGTTTTCCTTTCCTGATCACAGGAAAATTTGTTATTTAGTCAAACATTTACCACCTCTACAAAGTGAAACTTCTCACAAAGATATAAGCAAGTTTTTAGGTCTCCAATAAAAAGACTTAAAATAATCTCAGATAGCAGACACTTTTACAAACATAAATTTAAAAAGGAAATGAAAAGATGTCTTTTCATTACCGTTTCATGAGGACATTTTGAACAAATTCTAAGCAAAAATTAAATCACTGTAGTATCATTTGTGTAAAGATAAGGCAAGAGATGGGAGGATAGGTTTAAAAAACCCCACTAAAATCTTACAGTTTTCTTTTCATTCTGCAATATGCACAATTGACATGAGACCGACTTGGTTTCTGGAAATATTTCTAATAAAATATTTTAAAGGTAAATACTTCTAGGGCAATTTTTCAAACACATAAAGGATATTCAGATAGATGGAATAACAGTAAATATTTCTATCACACTTTCCTTTGCAGGAACTCCTTTGCATCCCAAAGTCTTCCCAGGACAATTTCACACCTTCTTGAAAAATCATGTAATTAGCAAAATGATACTTGACATTATAATATATGTATCTATATATATATTATGTACTGTAATAGATGTATGTATCATTATATATATGTAGCAATCTTTATATATAATCAATATTCATAATTATATGTGATTCTATGTGTACTAATGCAAATACAACCTATTTAAACTCAAAAGTATGTTGTGCAAGGATTGAAGGCTGCCCACTCTTCTCCAGGTAAATACAAAGCATCATTTTTTTTAGTAGGGCTAAACATGATCAAGATCTAAAGCTCATTCTGTCACTTTGTTCCTTAAAAAATAAAAAAAAAAAACAACTCAGGTGTTAAGGAATTCCCCAAATTGCTTTCCTGCAGAAAGGACCATGTAGCACTAAGGTGGTTACATTGTCAGAGACAAAGGATAAAGCAATAGAGTTTCCAGCTCACTGTTCAGTTTTCCAGGAGTCACTTCAGCTCTGGAAAGCTGAATGTGAAGCAACATCCATATGTAGCCCTTTTATAGTCCCTAGAGCTTCACATTTTCATCAAGATTTTGGGAGAAGAAAAATCCAGTGGTCAGTTATTGTCCAACAACCAATCAGCTGATTTTCTACCAGTTGTGGTGACTTCCAGAAAAATCATGTGCCACTTAGAACCAAAATTTTAACAGTGTATTTGGAGCCAGAGTGTCAACTACAGTTTCTCTCAAAAATAAGATCGTGGGTATATTTAACTGGTACATTTACACACAACACAAGTTCTTTTTAGGTACAAAGTGTTCAAGTCCCAGGGATTGTACAGCCCATTTCCTTGCACTGTTGGCATGCAGGAAGACATGGTTTGTTCTCTGGGGAAGTTAAACAGGAAGGTGTGCACTTGGGTGCCAGAAAAAGCACCACAGAGAGTGGAATGGATTTCAAACATGCCGAAGTTTGACAAATTCCCTTCTCTTTTTTCTTACAGATATATTTCACTGATGAGTCTCTGAGAAATAAAGTCATCCATTTCAGAACTGCAGTGGAGCCAAAAAAAAAAAAAAAATTATACTGTATCTTAAAAAATGCTATTGTTTCGAAATGCTAATATAGCAGGATTTTGCATATCCAAGGACAATGAAAGTCCAAATAGAAAAGCCAAAATACATGTTTGCAAACTGCCTTGTGGGAAAGCAATTTGATTTCCTATCAAAATGTGTTAAGATGTGTGCAGTGTCTGGGGTAAAAGCAATGTTATCTGCAGTATTGTCATAACTAAATAACTTCTTTATTAAGCTCAGAGTGTTTGGCTCCTCCAGTCTCCTCTGTCTCTTGATTGATTGTATAGTGAGTCTGGTGCTAGAGCTCATAAATTTCAAAATTCTTTCAAGCTTTTTTTTATCTTTCTGATCAAAGAAATGTTTACATATCCTTCCCATACTGTGTCTCTTTAAACCATTGGCTTTTTCAAAGTGTTTTTTTTTTTTTTAACACCATAATGTGATGTACACAGAGAGGTAAATGATGTCAGAATCCTTTCTGCCCCAAACCAGTCTGTAAATCTTCAAAAAGCAAAGTTCATGGGTGCATTTAAAAGGGGCACAATCTGTTTGTGCTTAAAAGAAAGTCTCCTTTTTTTTGTGTGTGCAGAATAACAATGCCAGAATGTGTTATTCCAAAGAACTGTTGCCATGGTGATGCCATCAATAACATCATTTTCTGCATCCTTGTCCTTTAAACACATAAGGAACGCAACAAGCATTGGTAAATGCGAAAAAAGAACAATTACCTTTTCTTTCTCAACAGCAGAGGAAGCCTTTATTCACCTCATCAATAGAAAATTATGTAGAAAGGAATAATAAAGACTGTTACAAGAAGCGCCAAGAAGCCTATTAGTGACAAAGGCTTTTTTTTCCCTTTCCATGAATAATTACAGCTCTTCAAGAAGAAATCAGCCCAGGCTAAGGACCCTTTGCAAGCTTTAGATGGTAAAACAAACATTTGACTATACAAGGATTTCCCTTTCATGTACCTTTCCAAGGAAAAACAACTAAAATCCAGAGTGAAATGAGAGAGAGAAAACCCAGAGAAACATCTGCTGCAATTAAATTTACAGAACCCTGCCCATTCACCTAAAAGACTCATAACAAAAGCAACTAGACTAGTGACAGAACCAATATAAATTTCGAGCCAGCAGGTTAAAGTTGTCTGTAGTGGGAAACTTGGGCTTTTTAAGTCACATAATAACAGGAAGTGATTCTGATTCCGTACAAATGGGGAAAACAGGATTTCAACACTAGATGTGTTACCAAACAGTTGGAAAACATTGTTCAGTTTAAAACCTCAATGGCCAAAGCTAAATGGTAGATACACTTCCTACACAAAATCAGTTCATAAATAATGGAACCCTCACCAAAGCAAGATTTGACTGCAGGGACTTGTAAGAAGCATATAGTAAATAATTAGGAAGCCCTTCTGAAACATTACACTTCTGTCATGACTCTGATGGTGATGTTCAAATGGGAGTCTTGAACATGCTGCTCAGTGTTATCTACATAAAGTAGAAAACAACACTGGCTTGTTTATATCTTTTGGACCTTTCTTTATATAGCTATAAGAGGTCAGAGGCTGAAGGTGGGGATGGAAAATCTACTTCCTTCTCCTTGCCTCTAGGAAGTAAAAGGAACATGTGTAAGAGAGAAGTGTGGAGAAAAGGAAGAAAGGAGGGATGTGATTTGGAGATGAGGAATGTGTATGTCCCACAGAGTTAGACCAAAGGGCCACCAGGGTTAATGACAGCAAAGATACATAGCAGGAAACAAATCAGATTTAAAGCAGTAACATTAATTGACTAAGATGATGCGATTCCAAACTCTTGAGCTGAATTAGTGTGGTCTATGAGTAAAAGACAAGAAGCTAACCATATGGCCACAGTTACAATGGAAAGTTTGTGCTAGTTAGGAAAGGCAATTCGAGATGTTTGAATCTTTTCCTGCACACATGATTTCACACTGTCCTTTGATTTCACACTGCTTTTCCCTCTAGTTCTAAAGAGAGAGAGAATGCTTGCTCATTTTGGATAGCTCCTTCAGCTTTCTACTTGTCACTGTGGAAATCCTATAGGAATTGTGACCCAGTAAAGAGGAACAACATATGGGGATGGCAGGAACCAATTATTTGCCTTTCTATTTAGGGCTTCTGCAGTGTTTGAAAGTATTCTGCTATTCACTTCAGTTTAAATGCTAACACTGACCGAGTTCTCTTAAATGGAAAAAGAGCTTCCACGTTCTTTCTAGATTTCAACACATTTAGGAATTGTTTAGAAAGCTCTGTGGAAAGGTTTTAATATGGCAGCTGATGACCTAACCCAGCTTATCTGAGGGGCTATTCACCAAATTCCCCAGAAAACAACAATTAGTGAAGTCCGTTTCTCAGTATCCAAACATTATTCTTTATCTCCTAAGCCAAAGGAATAAAAGACAAATTCCTGGAAGGAAATGTTATGATTCCCTCCCCTTCTGACTTGCCCGAGACTTGGAAAGAAAATGTCTACTTTTGTAATTTCCTGTTTGGCCTCAATTGGCTGAAAATTGAACAGTAATTCCCAGTTTACCAGTCCCTCAGATCAACACTCCTGCACGGCTGTCAACAAAACAAACCAATTGTTTTGATGAATTGGTAAAAGCCTCTTGAACTCCTCTGAGATCATTTCAAGGCCACTGGAAGTTTATATACTTAATTTATGAAGTAATTATTAAAAGTGTACATGTGTCTTATTAAGCAACAGTTTCCTAATTCTGCTGAACTCTGTGACTGAAAGGACACTTAGTATTAATTGCTTGTAGGTTACCTCCAAATGCATGCAATACCTAAGGGTTGCTTCAATGTGATACTGTTCTTACACAGATCGTTGAGAAAATCTTCTGTAATTTTTATTCTGAAGACAGAAGAAATCTACTGAGATTTTTTTAAAAGATATGCCAGTACTTATAATATTATTCTCCTCCACCACTAATTTAAATAAAAAAATTAAATTCTTTACAATAATCAGGCATTACCTAAATCATTCTTTTTTTCTGTCCCCAAATCCTCAGAATGGAATTTCCTCCATTTCATCCTGCACAATTGTACCGTTTTTAAGGCAGAAGCAGAAGGAATGATGTAAAAAATAAACTTCCCTATGCTAACATATTCTAAATACTAATGGTGTTTCTCAAAAGAGAAAGATCTCTCCATCTTAGGAATGTTTGCAGAAAAGAAACCTGAAGATGAACCCTAAAGTCCATAGCGGCTATTTAGAAATCATAAAATTTTTACTGTGGCTGGACTATCACAAAAATAAAGCAAATTACATTATGCTATAACCTAATTAAAACTTCATTTTTTTATGGCCACTGTAGGATTCATGCACCTCTCCATGACCACAAGTTCCACTTGAATGGGTGTATTTGCCATACGCTTAGGTCACAAAATTATTTTTTTAATGTTCTCAAAGATGACACTGAAAAGATTTAATGACACGTTTTTTGGCCACAACCTACAAAACCAAAGCTAGTAAGTGTCTTACAGCTGCTCTATCATCACTGTGAAGGTAACAGAGTAGACTTTTTGTGACACATCTCTGCTAAGAAACTTGCCAGATCCTTGGCCGAGAGAAAAATGAAAACTTTAAGTGTGTGGGCAATGCTCAGATAGAGAAAGCAGATGAGAGCTGGGTCCTCGAGGCAAAATAAGGAGCTGAAGGAGGCTGGATGGGCATGAAGGGACAGTCAGTCATTGTCACTGAGTCAGAGGCCTGTAGGGAACATGAGGAATAATGCTGGCACTCAGCATATGAGCAGTCAAGAGACAGGGAAACAGTCCATGCTGGAGAAGGAAAGGCAGGTCCCATCAAGGGAAGGAAAGTAAAGCTGTTTTTGATGAAGTGCTGGAAGTGATCTAGAGTGGATGTGGAATAGGAAAGGCGGTGTGCAGAACAGACCAGTAAGCTACATTCCTTGCACCTAGAAAAATAGGAAAAAAACACAGAAGAAAACACTGAAAAAGTGGGATAATGGAGTTATAAGTGGAAAGGCAGTCATTGTCTAGATCCTTCAGGCTCACCAGAAAAAGCTGTGCCACTGAGTTTTCCCATGTTCCTCAATGACATGACAAGACATGACATGACAGCTGTTTGTACGTCACTGAAGTTCTTGGCTTGACAGTATGTATGCTTTCCAAGGTCTCTAACAGAGTCTTGTGGGAAGGCTTGATTTCATCTACTACATTCTCACCTCAGCTCTGTGTGCCCAGACTGCTTGTGGGGTGACATCAGACTGAAAAAACATGAACATTCCTCTCTACCACTGGCATAAGTGCCATCATTATCAATATCCAGCAAAGCATAACACCAGAAACTCTGTATGTTTAGAAGCAAACAACAAGAAGTACTGGGCAAACAACCAGTAATACAAACTGGAGTTTCAGGCTCCAAGTGAGATACTGGATGAGTTTAGCATTATTGAGTCCTTATCAAGTGAAGTTCTTCGTGAGTTTGACAGTATATTTCTAACTGGTTGTGTTACTACCATAACTTGGAATTATTTGTAGATCAGGAAAGTTCCCACAGGGTGTGGGCTGTATGCCATTTTAATAGATGTTGTATTGTTGGGTTTGGACATGACTCGGGAGCTTTTTTTCTACACTCATTGAAACAATGAAAGAGGCAAAGAACATACACTTGGGCCTGGCTTCGAATTTAAAAATCCAGTTTGATGGTAATCCACCCTTAAAAATGACAGGGTACCAAAATCTGAATTAAATACAACATATGCACAACAAGCTCCACCCTACATCACTTGGCCAGCCAAGAAAGAGAACACAATGCTACTTGAGGATGTGTGTTTACCAGACTGGAAGTTGTTCTACCAAAAGTGATGAAGAAGACTGGGCAAATGGTGGGTGCCAGAGAGCAAAACAGGGACAGCACCCCCTAAGCCTCCCCGAGCTGATACAGGAAGCCTTTCTTCCTCCCCTCTGACTGCAATTCTTCCGTGAAACTGCTTTTATGACCTCGCCTTCACAAGTCACACATGCAGGTTTATAGGTCTGGCACATCTGCTAACGAGGGTATGTCCCATCCCAGTCTAAGGACAGTGAACTTCCCAGCACTGGGAAGCCATTTCTCATGATTTATAACATGCTGATACACAATGATGCCACTGAACTCCATCTCCAACTCCATGGTGTGAGCGAAAGGACAGAGATTTTCCTTCTGTTATGAAACCCTACTGGCAGCCACTCTACTTTCACCCTCCACTCTGGTAATTGCCTGATTTCGTAAGTATTGAGAGAGTTGTTGTTACTTTTGACCCTGACTCTTGTCTTCTAGGTCTTCACTCTTGCATGCAAATTTTACTGATGGCAAGATCAGTAATATTAGGTAAACCCACATAATCTTTTAAATAAATAGTACTGTGTAAGAGGCTTTGCACTAATGTGTTTTTCTAAGATGACATTTGCACATATGTTCCTACCAAAGAGGGGTTTTTGATGAAATGTTGAGCAAGTTTAGATCGATAATTTAGAAGTCATTGCTCTTTGCATGGAATTTATGATGTTGCAAGAGCCTTCAGATCCAAAAGGGACAGTACAACACAATAATCACTGGCAGTCTTTTAACTCAGCAGAGAACCACCACTTAATTTCCTTAATGAAGGACTAGCTAGGAAGGGGCCTCCATTTTAACAGAAAACTGTGATCGCATTGGCTGAACCAAGCCACTAATGTCAGAACAAAAATGAAACTGGAAATTTATTTTGCAGTCCTTGATGATAAGTCATCCTAGAAGAAGTCCCTGAGGAAAGTGGACCTCTGAATGAAATTGCCTGTTTGGACAGAAAATTATACAGGTTCATTCTTCTAAGATGATGTAAACACTTATGAATGATCACTGCAGCTATTGCTTCATTGTGAATCTACAATAGATTAATTTATTGTCCCTCTGTATAAATTACCCTTGTTGTTTTCACTGAAAGTTATACAACAAGGGTTGTGATAGCCTGGCATGGCTAATTCAGCACAAATTGTGAAAGCTTACTTTTTAATGATCACTTCTGCATAGATACCTTTTCAAGACAAACAAGTAGTAGACAGATTTGTTACCAATGGAAAGTATTCTATTTAGTTTGTTTAATGTTGACTTCTTCGGTTCTGTAACAACTTTTCAGAGTTTAAAACTGAGGAAGTTAAGTAATTTTTCATCCTCTCAGACAAGGTCAAAGGCCTCAAGTGATAAACTTCATTTTCCAGGAGTAAGGATAAATTAATGTGCATTCCTATGCCACGCAGTGACATGAGGAATCAGTGTTATAGGAACAGAGTCAAAGAGAAAACCCAAACCAGAAAACATACCTAATTTAGCCAGAGCTTTCTTGCATTGTTGAGGTTGCTTATTGCTTATTGGTGCTAATTGGGAAGGCTAATAAAGTGTTTTTATAAATAAATCAACAACAAAAGGAAAGACAAGGAAAATCTACCTCCCTTATCAGATGCAGCAGGAAACCAAGGATGAGGAAAAGGCTGAGGTATTACTGCCTTCTTTGCCTCAATCTTTAATAGAAACACCAGCCATTCTCAGGGTGACCAGCCCCTGAGCTGGTAGACAGGGACAGGGAGCAGAACAGACCTCCTGCAGTCCAGGAGAAGGAACAGGCCAAGAGGAAATGGCTCCAGGTTGTGCCAGGGCAGGTTCAGGTTGGACATCAGGAGGAATTTCTTCACTGAAAGGGCTGTCAGGCATTAGAAGGGGCTGCCCAGGGAGGTGGGGGAGTCCCAATCCCCATAGATGTCCAAGGAATGACTGGACGTGGCACTCAATGCTCTGGGCTGGTTGATAAGGTGGGGATCAACCACAGGTTAGGCTTGATGGTCTTGGAGGTGTTTTCCAAATTAATGATGCTGTAATTATGACTGTTTTCAATAACTTCAGAAGTTTTCTAACAGGCAGGGACTGATCCCAAGAAGTTCCACCTGAACATGAGGTAGAACTTCTTTCCTGTGCAGTGACTGAGCCCTGAACAAAGACCAGAGAGGGTGTGGAGTCTCCTCACTGGAGATATTCCAGAACCATCTGGACACAATCCTGTGCCCTGTGCTCTGGGATGGCCCTGCTTGAGGTGAGCCTTGGATCAGATGAGCCACTGTGGTCCCTTCCAGCTCGAGCCATTTTGTGATTCTCTGATTCCAAGGATAATAAAGAAGTTTGAAGAAAATTAAATTGCACTGTTTTCACAGTAAGGCCAGTTAAGTCAGTGTTTTTAATTGCTACTTCTGACAGCAAAAAATATTGCTTCCCAGAAATCTCTAAACCAACTGCATTTTACATGAATAAACAGTAAACCCAAATTTGAGACTACTTAGATTACAGCAGTAACTCCAAAGAAACTAAGGGATGTGAAAAGTCTATTTTTACAATCCATCTCAAATAGTTTCTTTATACAGAAGGAATACAGTCTCTCTTTTCTTCCTGCATGGTTAAGGGAGAGAAATAAACTCACGCAGAAGTCAGAATCTCTCTTGGACTCGTGACATTAAATGCAGAGACAATGTTCCTATGCCTCAATTCCCTCAGGCTTTTAAAGACAGTTTGTTGGTGAACTACAACATGATGTCAGATGAATCTATTTTGAAAGATGATTGATTATGTTCACTGTGCTGGAGAACAGTCTTCTAGCATGTCAGTTTTATGTCTCACACACAAAAATTCTTCCTCATATCCAGTCTGAATCTATTAGTTTATAATCATTACCTCTTGTCCTATTGCAACAGGGCCTGCTAAGAAGTTTGTCTTTCTTATAACCATCCCTTTAAGTACTGAAACACTGCAATAAAGTCTCCTCAGAGCCTTCTCTTTTCCAGGCTGAACAACCCCAACTCTCTCATCCTGTCTTCACAGGAGAGGTGTTCCATCCCCTTGATGATTCTTGTGGCCTCTCTCTGGACCAGCTCCAACCGGTCGAGTCATCTAACACACTTCTAGTACCATAAAGAGGTAAAAAAGACTTGGATATCATTTTGAGAAAATATGACTGAACATTCCTATGACTAAGAGATAGAAAAAGCACACGTGGATCTGTGTTCAAGTCTCTAAGACAACAGTCTAGTACAGGATGACCAAAGAAAACATTATTTGTTTCAAAGGAATATAGTTGTGGTTTAAAAAAAAACCCCAACCCCAAACCAAACAAAATAACTGTCCAGCATCCAGGCTACTCTATTTCACTTCAGTTAAACTACTATGTTCTTGTCCTGTGCAGTGTACAACACGGAAGAAAAAAAGCTCCTTAGCAAAAGACTCTGCACCTAGACATGTGGATTAAAAAATACAGCAGAAAAGCTTACATCTATTTCATTCAAAAAGTGCAAAAACTACATCTGGAGCATCTACCAATGTTTCCTCCCAGACTTTAAATACTCTCATCCTACTATTCTTGGTCTTCCCTGCCACCAGGACCACCACTGACAATTTATGGTTGTGCTTCACCTTTAGGTGTTCACATCCATCTATGCAAGTGCCAAGAAATACAGGTATCAATTATCTCTTCAAGCTGTTGCCTTTCTTTTTGGAGGTATGTAGAACTTCCCTTCAGCTTTTAGCACCACACTTTATTCAAACAAGTAGGTTTTCTTCATGAGCTGCCCTGTACAAAGCTGGAAGTGGAGCACTGAAGGTGACAGGTTTGCTGGCTCAGCTGGCTGCTGTCCGCAGGGACTGCAGGCCAGGAGCATGTGATACCCGAGAAGACAAAATGATTAAAACTACCTGCATGCTGAAGGAAGTGGAGGACAGGGAAGATGGATAGCATGGAAGGTTTCTGACCCTTTCCTTCAGGACTCTCCCATGTGACAAGTGGGCTGAGGAAGGGCCTTCCTCTGGGCAGCTGCAATAAGGGTGCAACGGGAAATGTGAGCTGAAAATTGAGCAAATAAAGGAATCCTGGGAGAAAAACCATGACAAAAACTCATGATAATACTTTACACTGACAGAATGAATACAGAGCTCTGAAGTATATTTGACCTATTGTGGTAACTCCACCAGCAAATATCATAGGTAGGGCTTCACAATAATTACACGTCTTTGCAGCTCACCTGATAATTATGCTCAATCAGATCCTGGAGTATTTACCATATAACTGCTCTGTGGTTTAGAACATGAGATAGTTGTGTAATTTGCTGGTAGCTTTCAAGGCTAAACCCTACTATTACATGGTGCAGTTCTTACCACGAATCACCACCAGTATGATCTACACAGATGTTGGTTCTCAGCTATAAAATTCCATAGGATTGAAGACCTGAGCTACAATGCAATAGATACTTGTAAAAATGCTGTTAATGCCCAACATACATCTGGATTTTAAAGTAAATGCCCATGAATGTTGCATTCCCTTTTAGGCATGCTTTCAATGAATTTCACTCAGATAATTTGCTGGCAAAAGCATTTTGCTGAAACAGCAAATTTTAAGCTGGAATGACACATTATTTATGAAAAGAAATATTTGGAGAGTCTGTGAGTAAGAAGTCACACCTAAGTGCTAGCCATGGTGGTAACGTAAATCATGAAGATATGCCTTCTAGAGCATGTAGATACAGACTGAAAAATGGATTAATCAAAGAGCCTTTACCTTATGAGTGGAGGCTCTGAGCTGTAACTACTGGAGAAACTCTTCTTTCCTGCTACTGCAAGATTTAAGATGTGAGAGAGTACTTCTGATAACACTGGATTACAATTAGGCCACTGAAACCAATCGAGACCAACACCCTTTCAGTACTTATCACCTATAACTAGGGAAGGAATCCCTGCATATAATCTACTAAAAATTATAACAAACTTTTTTTTCAAATAAACCAACATATTTTGGTCAAAAAAGATGTAATTTTTTATATAATATTTTGCAACCATTTAAAAATACCTGCCTACCAAAAATGGAAACAAGAACAAAATTAAAGTGTACAGAAAAAAGGCCACGGAAATAGGTCTACTTTACAGGCTTAACTTGAAATACTGGAACATTACAGTTGTTCACAAAATGGTAGTGAGCAGAAAACATGCTATAATTTTGTAAGCAATCAGTTCTAGATCTGAAAGTCCAAATGGCTTTTCTGCTAATTAGTAGGGAAAATTTTTGGAGGTGTGAGACAGCTCCTTCCAAATGTTGTCCTGTCCATTTAAATTTGCTTTCAGGATACGGCAGTGTTTCTTTTGGCCTTGAAGCAAAAATCTTGGAAATTTATTCTTTGTTTATGCACCTAGTGCTCAACACAGACACACCAGAATCCAGTGAAGAGATATGAATATGATTTAGGGGTTGGAGCATTTGATCTGTGAGAAGAAGCTAATACAGCTGGGATCATTCAGCCTCGAGAACAGAAAACTCAAGGGGATATCATCAATGTGTATGAACATCTGATAGTAAAAGGGAAGTAAGGAAGATGGGGCCAGACTCAGTGGTGCCCTGTGATGGGACAAGAGGCAATGGGCACAGACTAAAATAGAGGGAATTCCACTGAAATATAAGAAATTCCATCTTTTCTGTTGGGATGATTGAACACTGGCAAAGGTTGTCCACACAGCATGTGGAGTCTTCATTCTCAAAGATATTTAGATCCTTGTTGGACACAACCCTATTCTAGCAAAGGGGATGGACTAGATGATCTCCAGAGTTGCCTTTCCATCTCAACTATTCTGTGATTCTGGGAAAATGAAGAAATTCTATTGACATGCAGAGCTCATGGAACCTGTGCCATGCTTTACTGACATGTGCAAGTCTCACTGAAACACAAATTTAAATAATAGATAAGATATTTTGATCGCAGATCTTTAAAAAAAGACTTCTGAAGGTGGACCTGAAAGGAACATATTTCTTGTCATATTGATCAAGTGAAAAAATCAATGTACATGAAGATGACAAACAGACTGAACATATCTGTGTATCTCTATGCATAGAGATGTACTACGTATTTTCCTATTTCCTAGTAAAACCATGTCACACTATGACATGCTTGTAATATCCCAGTGTTTCAGCTAAGACTGCAAAGGCCAGAAAAGGGTTATAACTGATTCACTTTCTCTGGATTTAAGAGTCTGAGATGCAGTATCTAAGATGTAGGCTGTGCAGTCTTCAAAAAGAAAAGCCAGTTGGGGAGAGTTTAAAAATAATTCGTATGCTATCCTGGAATTTGCTTTGTAAATAAAATAAAGTAGAGTAGTACCTTTGCCTGAAAATGTAAAGAAGGGGAATGCAGACTCAGAAACTTTCCCTTCTCCCTTTACACCCCCTTCTGAACTAGAAATTGATCGTTGTGTGAAGTGACTCCACTGTAAAAGTTTGTAAAGAAATTAACTCCTGAGCCAGAGGTTTGAACTTCAAGGTCACCGGAGAAGAATTTTAATGTTATGCAGCCAGAGACATTGTTTTCCATGTTCACTCAAGGGCAACTTTAGAAGCACATAAGCTAGGTGTCTCTAAATAATTTTTTTAAAGTTTGGACACCTTTTTCTCCTACCAGCTTACTGATGGACTTCTCTGAAAAGAGATAAATATGGATTTAGAAGTACAGCACATTCTTTTGACTTCATTATATACATTCATTTTGAGGCTTTCCTAGGGTTACAACTTCGATCTAGAACCAGAGAACACACTTCCAACATAATCCAAACACTTCACACACCTGTCTACCTGCATACTATCATGCCATCAAAACACCAATTATAGTAACCCTTTCTGTAATAAAATAATTGAATAACATAGATTGGAAGGCTCCTTTAAAGATCATTCATTTCAAGCTTCAAAATTACACTGGGTCTTGCATTGCTGGATTTTGCTTTCTCAGAGATACCTATTTCTCAGCACAACAGCTACGAATGATGTTATGTTTGGTCAAATGTCTTTTTCAAACGTTAGAAAATTAGTTCTGAGGATTTTTATGATAAAATTCTCAGCCATTTGTTATGCAATTACTGATAAATTCATGCTGGTGACATTTGTCACCTGTATTTTTTGTCACCTTAGCAATGTGCTTTTATTATAAAAAAATTAAGTAATGAAATACACTAAGTGATCTGCGTGGAGAAGATACTGAATAGAATCACCCGAAGAACAGTTATCACCATCCTGCTTTTCTCTCCACTGGAGATAACAATTTTATCATCCTTTATTCCCTTGCTCACTACAACCAGTGTTTCCCTCAGTGCATCTGGTCAAACACGGAACAATTGTGCTCAGTTCACACTTATATTTCAACATTTTTGTTTTCCATGTCTAACAAGTCAGTTTGAAAAAAATCCAATCTTCTGACAAGCCCCATGCTTCTTATGCCATTAGGGGATCCCAGCTATGACTGCCCTACTGCTCTAATAAGATATCTGTCTCCCACTGTGAAATACTCCATCACTTGGATAAACTCTTGGCTTTAACACAATTATCAAAATTTGTTGAAATTTCGGTATAACTAAATTTCCACTATATTAAACCCTCTATATATTTTGCTTCAGAAAAAGATGGAGAGAGCTTTGGCATCTGACTCCAGTCAGCTCCCGTTCCTGTGAGCAAGGGGATGCCCTCATACTGCCAGAGCTCCAGTGCCCCTTGCCTATTGTTAAACTCTGCCTGTGGGGTGAAGAAAGTCAGTTAGGTGAAATTCTCAAGTGCAAAAATATATTTTCAGTTGATCATCCTAACTTATGTATTAGATCCACACTTCCCTATGCCTGCACTGGATTCACAAACTGGAAATAGGGAGAACTGTTGTCCAAAAACAAAATATTGTTTTGGGGAAGAAGGGTTCTTTCCTATGCCAAATCTATTTGTGTGATATTCTCTTCCAATATTTTCTTTAATTTATGTGCATCTAGTTAGAAACTTCAGCAACATTCACGGTGCTGAGAGCTTTATCCAAAGTCATCTCTATTGTCAATGTGGTGGAATAATACTAGAAAAAAAGACACAATTTTTCTGTACATATGTGTCTAGGTATTAAGGTATGTACGAGACTGTCTCACTGGGAAATTTTTCCTTTATGACCACATAAATCTTTTTCATTAAAATGAGAGTTATTTATGCCTAGGACTACCTGTGCTTCCACCAGACCTGGTGGGCCAGAAGAAAACCCTGCCAAGACCACAAACTAAAGCTCTCCAGGGATTCCTAGTTTGCTATAAGGAGTGGCTTAAGAAAGCAGTTTTTTGAAGTCAAGTTATGAGTCCCTATGGACCTCCTGCTTATTTTATGAAGGAAAAATTCATGCTACATCTTTACCATATAACCCAACACCAATAGACAAGAGGAAATGCTTTGAGAAATTTACTGAAACTTCTCTGGGAAAATTGCAGAATCTTGTATACCTTGCTTATGCTGCAACATGTCCATTAAAGAAAAAGACAACTCCCTGATATTTTGTCCTGAAGACAGGAACAAAATATAACAGTACACACTGAAAATACAACATTCATAAAACCCTGAGCAAATATTTGTGCTAATGAAGGTTAAGAAGTTGGCAGTTCTGAAAACTGTAGTCTTCTATTTATTGACAGTCTAATTTCAATGCAGGCAGCTGGAGTGGAAGCTTCCCTACACTGGCCTGCCAATGCTTTCAACCCTGACCCAAAGAGACCCTCCCTAGAAGCAAAAAATAATTAATTCTTTATGCTTGTTCAGCCCTGGATTTATTTCAAGCAAGGGCTGCCAATTCCACGGAATCTGTACACAGTGATTTTATAATAGAATCTACAGTCAACCGGGATGTGAACCAAGACCACCTAAGTAATTCCATTAAAACAACACACTGGAGTAGAAATAGAGTGCTGGGAGCAAAAGGCCAGAGCTGTTATCCACTTCAGCTTATTTCTGTAATTGGAATGTGGTTGCAAAGGAAGGGAAAGCAAGTTGAGTCACACCTAATAGCCTTGAAAATTACATAATAAAAATTAGGAGAGAAAGTCAGCACTAGAAAATGGTTCAGACATCTATATAGTTGTATGACCTATTGTTCTAAACACAAATATTCCCTGTCCTTTTTATGGAATGATGCGAATTGTTCTTGATGTAGGAATTCACTTGCTGTAGGCATGTTGACTTTGATGCAGTATTCATTAGTAATGAATGAGGTGTATTTCCATTGACTGAGACAATGCCTTATCAGCTCCTTTTTCATTTAGGCCAGCTCTCAGAAATGGATGTGTCAGTATTCCAGTATCTAACTTTTGGGTTCTGCTTAAGGAGTAAAGAAATTACTAAGCACTCTCCTTCTGAAAATGAGTCCCTTTAATGTCAGACTGTAGCCAACCAGACTTTCAGGCACACCTGTCACTGCTGAAAACCAGAAGTCCAAATGGCTCCAATTTGAAGCCCTGCTGCATGTTTTTTCCTGGAAGCTGTTGACAAAACCGTTCAGTAATACTAGAGATTGTGTCGAAAGGTCTGCATTAGACAGAGCATCTGCATCAGTCTCCAATACAAATTTTGATTTATTCTTTCTTAGGTATACACAGAAAACAGACTTTTCCTCTGCTAAGGATGAGGAGTTTCCTCGCCTCATGCCCACGCTGCCTGCCTTGGGAACACACCTGCTACTCCAGAATGCCAGCTGAGAACACAGCTCTCGCATGAGACTCCTTCCTGCTGGAGCCAGAAGTTCACTTCACTACTGACATTTGTGAAGCATAGCCTTGTTTCATGATCTGACTAACAGGGGAAATAATGCAAGCAGTACAAAAAATGAGTTAGCTGCAAAAGAATTTTTATATCATTTGTGAAATCTATTGCTTTTAAAATAGGTAATTCATCATGTAATAGCTCATTGTAACCTATTACACCTAACTAAATCAACACTCTCCAGTAGAATATCATGGGTAGAGTAACTCTTGGAAACTAAATGAAAACCTCAGTGGTTATGTGTTTAATCTGCTAAATTCAAAATAAAGATGCAGTAGTGTTGGATTAATCCCATAACTGTTTTCATTTGCTCAGAAATGTATAGTTTAGATGTGATTCTTAAAAAGAAAATTACAATTAAAACTTTTTATTTTTCAGTTCATTTTTATAATTCCTGTCTTCAGAACTGATTAGGGCCACAACAGAGGCCCTAATATTCTGTAACATAAGCTACTACTACATGCAGAATATGGCTCCATTCATTTTCCATCCTATGATTTTATTTCATAGAAAGACAGCTCTTTGACCAAAGAAACACACTGATTACACATCAAATTATCTTTATGGAGCAAAAGTAAGTATGCTTTTAAAAATTTTCAACACAGGACCTAAACTGTAGAAGGATAATTGAAATTTATTTCTGTAATTCAAAAAGGGATTGATCAACACCCCAATGAATCATTTTTAACAACACATTTCCAGCCCTGTTATTCAGATATCCTAACACAGTTGACAAGTCTGCTACTTGTTCTTTCCACCTCATCTCAGCATAGAGCTGAAGGTTTGATACCAAGTCTGCTTCCTCTTGCCTCACCTCACACTTGTACCAACTTAATTTCTCAGGAAAGCAACAGAACTTGAGCATGTTGCTGAAAATGGTGTGCTTACGCTGCAAATGAGACATTATCACCAGATATGCAATTGTTAGGCAGCACAGCATGTTGGAGGGAAGAATTACTAGCAGCAAAGACAGAGAGAGGGCCAAAGCAGTAGGTCTGCTTGTTCCCTGTCATTGGACAGAAACCATCATCACTTTAAGTCAGGGAGAAAAATTGAACTTCTTGCCCTACCAAGTGCAACAGAAGTAATTCTTCTTAATAACGGCTTAATAGGAGCCCACCTACATGAAACAGAACTTTATGTCAATTAGCCTACTTGGACAGAGGGAAAAATAGTCACAGATTTTTTTTTTCCAGCCATATTCAATACTTACTTTGAAATGTATTTGATGCTTTTACTAAACAAGACCTGCTTTAAATATTCAGAAATCTTTCTTATGCTTCCTATGTTGTGCATTTCCCTCACTACATTTTCAAACACATAATACTATGTAATCTTCAAGCAAGCAAACTCCCACTATTTCTCATGGCTCTCTGACAGACATCAGCATGAAGGGCTCTGCACCTCCTGCTGGCCCCTGGGTTTGTTGACTTGTTCCAGCCATGGGCTGCCCATGCCAAGGCTGGACCAGGTGGATGCAAGCATTAGGTTAGATTAGAATGGGGGAGGCTGTGCACATCTGCTGTGCAGGTATCATGAAGGAAGAATGTGTGACAGTGCACACAAACCAACAGTTCTCTTTCTCTCAGCCCCTGGGAACAGGAAGCCACCAAATGCAGGGAGCAGGAGCAAGGATGAGACAAACAGGATGTGGCAATTCTTGAGACAGGAGGCTGTAGGCCTGAAGGGCTCCTTTGAAAGTGCCTGCATGCATTGAAGGTAGACAAGAAGAGTGTGCATAAGAGGGATCCACTAATGGCTACAAAGCAGACCCAGGCTTGGGAAATCCCCCTGAGCTGGAAGGAGTGCAGTGAAGTATCACGTATGCTTGCCCTGCTTTTCTTCTTCCCTAGGTACTTAAGGCTATTACTGGAGATAGCTATTACAAGAAGACAGGCATGTAGTCTGATCAAGTACCACTGTTCTTGTTATCTAAGAAGAGACCCTCTGGCATGTTCCCTGTGGCCTACATATCCTGGTTTTCCCCCATTATTAACAGATTATACCATTCCACATTTTTCCTGGATAACGAAGAAATTATTTTACTCATAAGGCATGTGAGATATTTCTTAAGGGCTATTCTTTTTAGCTTTTCTACTGCTGATTCCAAATAAAGTAAACTGTCGCTCTCACACTTGCATATTTGAATCCCATTTACTCTCACCCCACAGTTTTCAGACTGATAACAAAGCACTTTTCTAGATCATTAAGGATAGACAAGCACATAATACAAAGGTAGATACGTGTATTTAGAAATACCAGCAAATAGTCTTCTATAAAAGGCTAATTTGCATGGGTTTAAGATACCTTTAAATCAATTTTTACCATTTATTTAAAATAAAATTTGGGGTGCAATCGAGTTTTATTTCATAATTTCAAAGGCAAATTTCTTTTCAATTTACTTAGTGGGGGTTTAATTGCCACTGAGAAAAATGTGTCCTGCTCCTTATTGCCTTACTAGACCTGTAATAGGATTTCACTGGTTTCTTTTTCAAGTGGAAGTAAGCTTATGTTCCCAGCTCTTGATATTGAGTTACAGGACTGAATTCACATCAAATTCAAGGGCAAAAGAAGGTATCTGCACTATTAACTTTAGGCATCTAATACCAGTGTTCCTGGAACCTTCTGGAGATGTGCTGAACTCAAGTATTCTGAATCAGTTTCATTAGAGCTCGTAGTCATTCCTATTAATGACTTGAGCATGAATGTTAAAGCTTTGGAGAACCTCTTTCCATCAGATCCTTAGGGGAGGATGGTTTTGTGCATTTAGGCAAAAATACTTCTGGGTTTTGTTTCTTCTAGGTTCAGTGGGTATTTTTGCAGTTTGCTTGGCAAAATGAAGCATCAACAATTTCACTTAATGACAACATAATTTTTTTTTTAATCTGCAGATATTTTAGCCCTTTTCCCACTAACATCTAAAAAAAAAGTACATGTATTGATCTCAAATTACTCTCTGAGAAATTTTTCTGATTTCTCTGTGAATTTGCCCATCATTCCAGATGATATAAACATGATTTTTCAACTAATGAACAGTTTGTCTATGAGATCTTGCCCAGCACAGTTAGTGAAGGCCAGGAATCTAGTGGGCTAGGAATCAGGAGGCAGCATTCTCTCTCTAGGGAGCCCACTGAATACCATACTTCCTTGCCTGTAAAGTAGGGATACACATCTTTTGTCTGGCTGAATGGAGAGTCTCAACCTCTCGGTCTCTCTCTCTCTGTATAGCAGTTGACACAATAGACCTAAACCTAAAAGCTATTGTAATACAAATTAATACTACTTTTCCACAAGCCCTTCACCAGTGCAACCTAAATATATGTTTTGGCCACAAAACAAATTCACTGCATTAGAGATTTTCACCACCCGTGCTGCATTTACCACAGTGATGCAACTTTTTTTAGACCTCAGTGGTATAAAAAGAAAATAGCATCATCTTGTTCAATGCCAGCTCCTCTGTTAAAATATTCATCACCTAAGTGATAGTTATGTGCTTTTTTAAAGTGTAAAATACACAAGCTTTGCCACTGGCAGACTATGCTCCTATTATGTTTAAACCTGTGTAAAACAACCACAAATATCAAGAATGAATGGCCAAAGGTGAAAAAAAAAATCCAAAGACTTTTTATTCAAGTTTTAATTCAAGTTATGCATAGAACTTGTTAAAAAGAAAATTAAGAATATCTCATAACCAAAAAATGCAAGCTTAAGAATCTGAGCTTTTCAAGTAGCTGTTACTTTAAAATAAAATGCAGTCATAGTTATAAAAAAAATGAAGTGATATTTGTCATCATTACCTGTTACTATTGGTACCATTTGTGGTTATTATTTAAATGCTATTTGTTTTTATTGCTGTTTACAGGGAAATTATGCTTGTACAACTGTGCAAGGGTTATTGTGGTAGTGTGTGGGCATGAATATGGAGAAAGCATTCCACTGACCATTACACAACAAACTGGCCCTAAAACACAGTTATTTTCTGACTCCTGAATTATGCTCCACGATAGAAAGTCATGATGAAGTTTCTTTATGGACACAAATCACACGATTCTACATAAGAAATCTGCAGGAAATACAATCAGGAAAGCACTTCACTAGATGGGTTTGTGGATCAAGCTAAAAGTTGAGACAACTTCTGGGAAAAAAAAAGGAGTTGATGAGCAGACCTTAGTGGGGGGTGGGGTGGTATTAGGTAAAAGAATTTATTTCAAATTAGGTATTCTGTTACATCCTCCTGTCACTTAATAAGGGAGGTAGAATTTGTCTTATCAGAACAGCCCATATTTTGGTATTTGGGTTTATTGTAGAGCCTGTTAAGTGCTCTGCTGCTTCCAATAATGCATCAGTTCAGGGTTTATGTGTCATCACAGACGCCCCCACAAACCTAGACATAGCAAAAATTATTAAATTCATGAGCAATTTTGCCTTGAAGGGGCGCTGATTTAATACACTGCTGTTAGTGCTCCTGCCAAGAAACCCTGTGCATTTAAAGCCAATGCTCTAGAGATTCATGGGGTGAAAATATTGTGGCTTCAAGATACTGTTTTGAGTGTTGCATGAGATCTAATGAAATTCAAATGACTCTGCAAAATTGCCTTGGCTACCCTCTGCTCAGGCACTTTGCTCTGAATCCCACCATCTGCACTTGCACCAGGGATTCTCCGAAGTGTGGTGGAAAACCCTCGGCTTTGCTTGGATACGAAGGAGTGAGGCAGAGCACACAGCTGGGTAAGAAGGTGGAAGGTGAAGAACACAGCTTAGACAAGGTGGGTTCTACAGCTCTTAGAACAGCTGTTCACAGCACCTGTCAGTGTTTGTCTGTTGCTACACTCTCATATTCTGACCAGGAAATTCAGGAACAAGAGAAATTCTTATTTGAAATCAGTTTGAGAGCAATCTTTCTGAATCTGCTGTCTCTTCTAACTGGACATAGAAGTCTAGGGTTATCTGGGAATTTCATTTACGCTCCCTGTGACTTCAAGGATCCAGGGACCTGGCAATGGCCTGGATTTCTGCTTTTTCCTTACTGTGGTAAATTGCAGTTGAAGCTTTCGTGGTTCTACTTTAAGTTTTGAGTCTGTTTTGCTGACAAGCGTTTTGTGGCTCGTGGTATTTAGTTGCATCTGGAATACATGTTCTTCTGAGCCCTTTTGAACCCTGTATCTCTTGCAATTGCCTTCAACTGATGGCCTTGGGGATTTTCTGTAGCCATAAATTGCTACATTTCTGTTATTTGTTGCTCAGACACCAATTCTATGAGGGATTCATGCTACAGACGTCCCTGGAATTAGAAAATAATCTAAAACTATTGCAAGAATAAAGCAATCATCATGTACATTAAAAATCTGTAAATGGCAACTGCAACTGTAGCTAAATACAAATAACTAGATATTAAAAAATTAATTATTTTTGCATGTATATTTTTCCTTTCAAATTTTCTAACCAGACAATGTAGAGATTACATAAGACTGCTATAGTGCTAAAAAACCCTGCAGAGCCCTAATTTGAATAAAATTTTAGGTCTATGGGATTTTTGTTTTATTTCAAAGTATCTTGCTCTGAGACCTATTAAGATGCTCATTGTTTCAAGGCAACATATTTGATGTTTGTAAAGCGTATTAGATACTTACATGCTTTATATTAAAAAGGCAATGATTGGCTTCACAAAGAACCATACAAATACCTTTTTAATTGAAATCTTTCCATCTCCCCTGCTTTCAAGTCCCCAAAGGTACCAAGTAATGAATTTCAATGAAGGCTTTGCAAAACAGTATTTAATTAGTGCTTTTCTGTCAGCCTATCTTCCGTCACCCATCTAACCATTCTTGTCTCTACAGAGACATGTAGCAGCAATTTAATACATTCTCTCACAGATAAGAGTCTAAAACCATAATTTTGGTATGTCTGCTTTCCAATCCCATACAAAATAGTGTCTGTTTTTATTATGGAGGTAGCAGACCTTATCCATTTAAAAAAAAGGAAAAAAAGAAGAAAAAATAATAAAAAAAAAATCTGCACCTGAAGGAACCAAGGTCTTTAATAGCAGCAGTCCGTTATATTGTTGCTGCACTTCCACTGCGCCTCTGAAAGTATTGTCAGGACAAAGTGGCACTAATGCGGATCCACAGCAAATGATGCAGATGGACACAGGATTCTGACCAGCTCGCAGACACTCTGCAGGCTCTTTCGGTCAAATACTAATTCGTCAGTTCTATCCCCAGCTGAAGATGACTCTGCATTCCTTTCCAAGTAAACTCTAACACAGCAGAGTTCAGAGTTATCACCTTCTATACCTTATGCCTAAAAAGGAGATGGCCACTAAACCTAGCTAAAGAAATTCTTGATGTTACCATCTTTCAGTGGGACTAGAGCTAGGTGACACATGTAGGCTCCAAACCTCTAGGGCTTCAGAATGCTGATGTTAGACTACAAAAGACTGCAGTGCTTTACCTAGATTAGGCACATCAGACATCACCCCAATTTTCTACATTGTCTTGCTGCTGAAATGTCATCAAATTTTTGATGCTTATCTTAAAAGACTTCTACACCCAGTTTCTCATCATCTTCAAAGGAATTGTAAAGTCCTTACTGTAAATGACCTAACTAAAAAAAAAATCACTTCTTTTTTAAGGTGTAATTATGAGGTGAAGTTGGTTTATGGCAGATATACATCATTCCTGGAAGTGAATGGAAGAAGGGGAAATGAATGATGAGATCCTGTACACACATCATGTGGAAAACATAAGAATACAAGCAATACTGCTTCTACTGATGATGCAGAGTGATAGTGCAGTGTTTGTATATGAAGATTAGGATACAGTAGAATGTTTGGAATGGAATAGCGTCACAGCAGATTAATGCTGCTTGAACTGCACCTTGGAAACATTCAGTTCTTGGAGTAATAGGAACCACTCAGGTGAATGCTTCCATATGAGGACTTTAAACTTAATTCAGTATGACTAACAATTTCTTACTCTCACAAGGGGTCAGAATTGGAGGAAAAGGATGCCACCAGCAAATTAGAATGAGGGCTTTTGAAAGATGTGATGAAAGACACTTAATCATACTGTTTTCACAATATTTCTCATTCTTTCAATTACCTTCTTAACATGAGACTAAATATATTGAGACACCTAAAGATTAAAGTAATAAATATTTTTTAAATTCTGATTTCAAGGAGAATGGGGAAAAGATGTGGTAGTATCCAGAAATAAGACCCATGAGGAAAGCTGACAGCATCACATGAATTGCTCATTATAGTAGACCTTTCTGTCCTCTGTCTTGGCTACAACTAGTGAGTCTCAAGACACTAACTTTGGTAAAGAGAGCAGAGGAGAAAATGAAAGTAGCAGTAAAAGCCACAAGACACCACAGGAGGGTGCTACACACAGTCACTGTATTCTTCTGGCAGGAACAGCTAAAGGCAGAATGGCTATGTTTTCCATAGAGTTGGAAAGCAGCAGTAAGTCCTTTTCCCTCATAGCATCCCACAATACATCCATTTACTTATAAGCAGAGACTCAAAACCAAAGGGCACCAGTTGTGTTAGCCCCAGATCTGTTGGTTGTAATGGTACTGCCAACTGAGGGCAGTTGAGAACACCAGGAGCGAAAATTATCTTAGCAAATGACCCATCCAATGCACTGTATAAATATTGCACTGTCCCTACACTGTGTCTGATATTAACTCCTCTCTACCACCTATTCCTTTCATGCTTCATATAAACACATCTTCAGAAACCTCCAGGATTCTCAGAATGAAATTTGTGTGTGAAGGGATTTACACTTTTATGAATCAGCAGGTGACAATACACTTTCTATAAGTACAGATAGATTCCACTCTGCCCAGATACGTTTTCTTTCACACTTTCCACCTACTTTTCAGTAGCTAAACAAACCCAGAGCACTGTACTACACACATTTACCACTTTTTACTGAGGCTGTTTACAGAAATTTAAAACAAAAATTTTGAACTACTCATCCCTCTCCCAAGAGACTTATTCTAACTTTTCATGGTAGAGGTTATTTCCTTCTATATCACAGTGAAGATATGAGGGCTCACCAAAGCAATCTGATGCATCTTATGGGTCCATGGAAATAGAAAAAACTGCATATGTTTTTTTAAAGTATCCTCTAGTACAATGGAGGGTCTCCTGCCCAACTGCTCAAGTATGTACACTGCCCAGAACCCGTCTTTTCATTGCCTTGTTTAATGGAGCTTCTGTTCAGAGCCCTTGGGTACAGAAGAAAAGGACATGCTAACCCACAGAGGCAGTGGAACTACTGGCCTCTTCTCATGTAGGGAAAGGGAAGATAATGCAAGGGAGACTTCCAAGCAAGGATCTGGTATTTTTCCTTTCCTCCCCCTATTTCTTTAACATCACTCATCCCATTCTGTTCTGACATTCGTCATTCTCTGATCCCAGTCTAGTGATATCTTCTTGAGGTGGTGTTCTTTCTGTTCGGTTTTCTTGACAACTTCCTTAATCATAGAACCATAACTTATCTCTCCTTGGATGGGAACAATCAGGATCACTGTGTCCAGCTCCCAAATTAACATAATGTTGGCCAACAGCTACTACATTGCAAGATTTGTTCTGTCATAATATCCCTTGCAAGTTACCATTCCAGTTTTCTTCTCTTTACCTACAGAGTAGCTACCACTTGCACCTTAGCTTTCTCTACAAATCCCTCTTCTACAGAATTTCTCCCTCTTCAAGGAATAAGTCCACCTGCTGCTCTTTGACCCTGGTTGCATGTCAACATTTCCATTCTCTACAACAACAAACCTTGATTTGGTTTTGGAGGCTTGTGTCTCCACCTGTCTCTAGATCCTCTGACTTGATGAGTTCCAGCAGTTCTTCAAGGAGGTGGTGAAGGGAAAACAAGCCCTAGCTCCTCATTCTCTTCACTTATCTAGAGTGTTCATCACTACTGGGAACATCACAATTTGTTTCCAGTAAAGCCCAGCGTCTGCTGTTTGTACATCCCCTACTGTCCATAAATTCAAGCATCTCTGTCCAGAGGTAATGGGGTAACTTCATTTCCTAGAATCACGTCTCTAAAGTACCCTGGAATATTTCAGGATGAAAGGTGCTCTATTAAAAAATAGGTAACTACCTCAGAAGCTGCACTATGAGAAAAAATTGCACAGCCATGCCTTAAAATAACTTCCAGTCTATTAGTCCACACAAGAATTAAAAGTTAATGCAACCAAGCATGGAGATGGCTTTACAAAGCAGGACAGAAAAAGGCCTAGAATGCCAAGAAATAGTGTCAACATGCAAGGTAAGATACAGTCAGCAGCCCCACTTCCTGCAAGGTGGAATTTTGGTTCTACTACGGCATGACCTCACTCTGAGAAAGCCACCAAATATTAATTAGAAGTGAAAAGCAGGACACAACATAGCTGTGGAATAAATGAGCTGGTGACTGAGAGCACACATCACGAAAAGCAGTGCCAGTGGTAGAGTGAAGATTCTCGGGTCTCCTGGTCAATTTGCTACTAAAGAAGTATCAATACAGAAGATCACAAACAACATAGCAAAATGAGAACACATCTGTTGCCTAATAAGTTGTGTAGAAATACATATTTTTCCAATTCAAATGCCACTGTCAAAATTTCATTCCAAAGGAGACGCACAACTACTCTCCCATACTCTAAGCTGGAAGCACAGAATTAGGCAAATGCTTTCAGAGAAGCTTCTGTCAGCCTGAAATGAATACCTGTGGTCACTATCACTAATTATTTGGCAGCTAAATTTTGTTTCTAACACTGTCTGGAACATACCACGAGGAAGAACCATGCTACTTTCACAGCAGATAAGAAAGTATGGCAATGACGGCCACCATATACAATTTTTCTGTAGGGAAAGGAGTTAGGAGGGGAAGAGAAGAGAAAGATCATCTATCAGAAAGCGATGCAGAAATACTAAGTACTGAGAAGACATCCAAATTTTTGACATACAACTTCATAAATAAAGCAAATGGGCTGCTTGTCACTCTATATCCTATACAAATACTGGAAATGCAAACTGTCTGGAAAGAAGAAATAGAATGCTATACCCTGGTATGTGCACTAATTTGCTAACTGCTCTGTGGCTTCAATCCAGCAAAACACTTAAGCACATGAATAGTCCCAACAACAAAGGTCTGAAAGACTGCCCATACATTAAAGTAAATTGCAATGTAGGCACAAGCCTCTCCTTTGCTTTCATTAAAGCCTGCAGAATTCAGAGAAGAAAAATCAATGCTGCCTCCCTTGGGTATAGCAGGCAAGGAGTGGGGTCACAGCAGCAGCTTTCAAAGATAGCTTAGGAAAACATATTTACAAAATGCATTTGTATTCACAAATTTTAAATATATATACATTGGTGATATAACATTGTTTTCTAAGCCAGAAAGAAAAAACCCCATGTTTTCCAGTTGCAATACAAAAGAGCTAATTAGCTATGAAAAAACTTCCAAACTTTTTACTGGGTTTTCTTTTATGGTGAGACAGTTTGCCATTCTGTGGAAACAAAATATGTTGCCATGTTTTCCCTGAGTTTACTTCAGAAGGAGAATCTGAATAAAATGTCAGCCTGAGCCATGCAGCGATTGTAGCTTACACAAATCAAATGCCAGGGTTCAAGCGGGTGTGATGATAACATTTGGTGGGGGCACAAGGAAGAGAGATGAGTGATTCATAGTCTGGAAGGTGACATTGCAAGGTCTAGTTCAGGGGAGAAGTGAGAGCTGCTTGGGAAGGATGGGTGTAGCATGGAGATGATGAACATATTGCCATTTGAGAAAAGTTACCTGCTATCAAGATTTACTCAGACTGTGCCATAAAGGTGCTCAAAAAACATTTTCTGGTTAACTCAGGGAACAAAATCCTTTATTAGCTGAACAAGAAAATTACTAAAAGGACCATTTTAAAGCACAGTTATAATTTCTGCTTTTATTGTCACTAGTATTTACATTCCTCCTCTTGCTTCTCTGTTGAAATGCTAAGTCCAGCACCTAGCACAGACACACAGTGGGCATTTGTAGGCAAATACATCTTCCCTAAAGCAGCAAACTGGATCCCATTCCTGTCACAAATGGTTAATTTTTTTCTGGGGCACTCAGCATCAGATTTCATGTGGAGGCACCTGAAATATCAGTCCTGTGTTATTAGCCATTTAAGACCAAATGCTATCAAGAACCCAATGACTGTTAAGTCTAATCTGCAAGTTGTACTTCAGAGATGAATAAAATGTTTACAGGGCAATAGTAGTGTGGAAGTGGAAGAACCTGCTTCTCTCAGAACTCTATACGCTCTGCTGGCACACTGAGGCTGAGAAACATCCTCTGTGTACACAAACCACACTGCTGCTGTTGTATCATTGCTCTTTTTCTGTGCATTGAGGCTTATAGTTTATGTATGGTAGTATAGTTTCTTCACCCTAACAGTAGCAGGCTCTCTTCTGAGCCAAAGTGAAGACCATCACCTGTTTATAGGTCTGCCCTTATTACCATAACAATCATTAGTAGCATTTGGGAGTAGTAGGCTGTGTAATTGCTCTGCAATTCTTCAGGACTGAATTGCCTTTAATCTGCTTAGTACCTCTTGGTTTCTTTCTTGCTTTTTACCCTCTTTCTCACAGCTCTGCATAGAACCTAGAGTCACTTGTCTCCTATAGTTTAGTGAAATTATTTGCTAATTTCTTCTGCAGAAATTGAATTGTACTACAGTAACTCCTTACTTTCTTTACCTGAGCAATGGTGTAACCCAAAGAAATGATGATTTGCTTCACCTTCTGATTCAATCTCTGTTGTTGGCAGATGTTCAGAGTCTTGTGATGCTAGTTCAAATCCTACTGAAACTGCTGGGAGTCTGCGGACTTCAGAACCGGTTTGAACAGGCTTGCATTTCATCTCCACTTCAGAGAGAACACTACAATAGTGACTGGAGCAGTCTTGGGTCTCTACAGATTTCATAGGCCAGAAATGCTGTATTATTTCATCCTAGTCATCATGTATTCCACTTTTAAAAAGAGCAAGGAGGTGAAAAGACAAGATCGGTGAAGATGGTGATACATTGGCACAGCTGCTCATGGAAGTATGCATGAGATCTGCTAGCAGCATGCCTGGTTTGTAGCCAACCCTAGCTTGCTTTAATGATCTAAGTAAAGAAAGGTGAAGAAAATCCTTTGGAATCCACAAGCGGTTTGGAAGAGGTCAGCAGAAGACTGAACAGAGTGCAGTCAATATTGCTGTGCTTGTGTGATCACAAAAAGCCAGAATTCTTCTTGATAAGCTGCTGTGTTTGATTTCTGTACTTTGACAAAAAGCATCAGCTAAACACTGAACATGGATTTTAATTTGGGTGGTATTTATTGGTGGTAAAGGTAAGCAGAAAAAAATGGCAGTGTTTTTCCTGACATCAGGCCATATTGGAAAGCAAGGAAATCCTGTTTCTGCCTGTAAATAGGACTTGTGGGAGTCCAAAGAGAGAATAAATATGAAACAGGAAAACTGGGATGTCCTTCAACACAGCCACGCTTCTGATCACAGTGTTGCTTTTGAGACAGCTCAACTTCATACAGCTTCAGCACAGAAACTTCTCCATGAAATGAGTAATAAAAAACACTACAAGAAAATGAGGCCTTTGCACGTGTTTTTGGAAGAAATGAGGAAACAAAACAACCCCAAAAATATTTAACCAAGTGACATGTAAATAAGATGGAGGTATATTTATTTACATTTTGGGTTTAAGCACTTGATAACTAGCAGGAAGAAGTGAATTTGATGGACATTTAGAAGTGTTATTACACACACAGGAGAGCTGGGTTAAACAACAAATCCACAGTCCAGACAACAGCAAAATTCCTTTAGTCACCTAATATCCCTGTTGCATAAAACCAACAAAAACAACATAAAAATCACAGAGGAGCTCTTCTGCTCCCACCAGGGAGGATCCTTTAGATCCTTTGAAAGGATCTAATTACTGAGTATTACAACTGGTGTTCTTTGATTTTATTGTTTTTCTGGCATTTTACTTTGCTCTGAGACTGTTTTATGGAGCATTTTGGTGAGCTCCTGATAGGAAATCCTCCAGATTAATTCAGTGTTCATTGGGCCAATCAGTGGACAGCACAGCAATGTCAGCTCACTATCTCCTTCTGGGAATTCTAGGAAGACTGAACAGCACAAAGTATTTTGAACTAATGCCAATGCTCAAAAGTCCTGTTTAGATCTACACAGAAAGCATTTTCAAAATAAATCTCCAGGTAAATGTACAACTCAGGATTGTGAATGAGAGACACAGAGTGTGAGACACAGACTAGCATAGAAAATTACAAATCCTGCTTTAGAACAGCTCATTACAGGTTTGTTTTTTAGTTTGTTTTTCAGACACAAATCAGAGAAGAATAATTAAATATCCATTAAGTAAGCACTCAGGCCAAATCATAGCTTTTCCTGGGAAGCTTAGAGAAAGCTCTGAAAGCATTTTGTCTGGAAAGGTGAGGAGCAGAAGGCCAGTCCTGGAGAAGAGCAGGCAGGCAAGCAGCTCCTGCCCAGGCAGGCCATTCTCACCCCCAGCACTGCTTGGACGTGCCCTTTGGCAGAGCTGGCAGGACCCTTTGGGTTTGTTTTGCTTGGCTTTTTCCTGCTAAGTTCCCCCAATACTGAAAGATTTCACCTGTGAAAGGAAACTGTATTCAGGGACACCACCAGGAACACACTCCTGCACCCAGCAAACCAGGCTTCATGTTTGAGCTGCTCCTTGTAGCAGCCTCTCTTCCCGATGAGAGGCTTCCTGGATTCTCAGTGCCATGCAACAGCCATCCATGGAGACAGAAGAGGCTGTCTAACCACCACTTCCACACAGTGCCAAGGACAATACCTCTACATCTAAATGTTTCAGAGTTTTGAAGTTTGGGGGTTAATATTTTTTAAAAAATTTTAATAATAATAATTATTATTCCAGAAAAATCAGCTACTTCAGAGAACAAAATCTGGCTTAATGGGAGAACACACTTCTTTTAAAAATAATCCTGGCAACATTTTGTTGACTTTTTCAGGTGGTTGTGTTCCTCCTCACTTCTCAGAACCTATCCATTTGCAATGTCAATTTTGCTGCCTTTCCAGTACAAAGGCAGGGTGAAGAAATTCCGCAGGCATTCTGAATTTCAGTGAGAAGTCAAGCTGCCTGGCACCATTAGAAATTGTTCAATTTACCACACTGGGCCAACAGAGAACAAAGAGAACACAAATGTGGGAAGGAAAGGCAGGAGAGAACAGGATTTGCGAAATGTGCTGTTATCCACTGGGCTCCCTGTGCTACACTTTGACCTCTAAACACGTACACATAATTCATCAATCGCTGATGTTAAAGTGCACCAGGGATGAAAGAAGGGCATTAAATAACAGACCACCAGAATGAGGCTCATGATATCTGCATTCTGTTCGTAGTAGGAGCATACATAAAAACAGATACCCAGCTTAGCAAAACAGATTTGGTGAAATCAACACAGTATCAATTAAACTGCATGCACTGACAAATGATCCCTTCATGAGTTTTCTGGAAAGTTCTTGTGCTTTCTACAGTATTCCTGTGTAACTCTAGCAAATTATTTAACTTTTCTCTCCCCCATATTTCTAAGTTACAGCACATGGTATAATAGCTTTTCTTTCAGAGAGGGTGTAGAGTCCTGAGGTAGTTTTTGTAAACTCCTGTGCCATCCCTTAGTGAATTAGGGATTAGAAAAGCAAGTAACTAGGAGTCCACTTCTGAAGAAGCAGAAGGAGAAGAAATACACAGCATAAGAACATTCACAGCCCTGCTTCCCCATCTTGGCATTTGTAGCCTTACAAAGAAATGTCAGTTTAAATAACCAATTCTCATTACACTAAATACTGAAATGCCAACACTGATCATGTGGATTTCTGTTAAAAATTATTATTTTAGCAAGGAGGCTCTTAGTTCTGGCCTTTCTAGTACTTTGCAGTTTGATATGGATTGAAGAGAGCAGCTATTTTACCATCCTCTGCCCATGTGAAGTGTAGGCAGAAAATCTGCCAGCTCTGGTAAATCATCAGTGTAACACAATGCTTGCAGCACCGAAGTGGATAATATGGGCTTACATGGCATGTGCAGTGATTTAGCAAGCTATAAACACAGAGAACTTTTAAAGAAGGTAGTCCATATCAAAGGGGTCTAAAAGTGGTGTTGCTTTTACTCCAAGGTGAATGCTTTATGACGGAACAAGAGAAGTAAGATTACTTGCAGCTTCTCAGCCCTGATAGATCAGGCACAGCCTTTGGAAAATGATTAGTCATACTATGTATTGGGCACAAACCCCAGGTTAATTGATTTTCTGCACAAGCTCAATGCTTTTATCAATAATGAACATAGTTCAGAGGCTAACTCCAACATGATGCCCTGTTACACTTAACACCTCTGTTTCTGCATTTCTGGAAACATGGGAGCAGCAAAACAGGGAAATCATCTTGATAACTTGCTCATGATTGCAGGTTGACTTTACAATCTCAGCATATGATCCAGTCCACTGAGAAAAAAATAAGATTTCAAAGACACTGCTACCATGACTGTCCGGTGATTATACTGTGGCTCATACAAGAGAGAAGTTCCATACATGAAAACTATAAGAGAGTGGATATTGAAAAGAAATGTTACTGGTAAGCCAAGGAATTAAGGAGGGAGAAGAATTATGGATTTTTGCCTTATGTTGTTTCTCACACTTCTTTTCATTTTCTATCTATTCTCTTCCTCTTCACCTCGTTCCACTTGGCTGGCTGTTTCTCTTCCTCTTTCTCTTATTTTCTGTTTGCCTGACATATCTGTCTCACACTCTTCTTCCTTTGTGTCACCTCTTAAAAATATCTCGTGGTGTCCCTATGAAGTTCCTGCTATGAAAACATTCACAGTGACTTCTGAGATAGGAAATCTAACAAAGCATACAAGTATTCTTAGGCTTGAAATATACATGACTATTAAATATATGCATCTCCCATCTTATTTCCATTACCTCCTAAATTAATTCAGAATCCCTCAGAGCAACCTCAAACATAATTACATGGAACTGAATAATTAATGGAACTGATGAAATGCATACCACATACAGGAGATTAACAGTTTATATGAACAGGTATTTGCTATTCATATCTTGAATTTGTACTGGTTTATAACCAGAAACACATTGCAGTATCAGTCTCTAGAATTCCTGCTGGATCACATCACTGAGATTTGTTGGATAGCAGAAAAGAGGAACAGTGTCTGCAACATGGTCTGTGACTGATTTCCCTACACAGTGAAAAATACAAGACACACATGGAGAGACCCATAGTGACTACAGTAGGTGTAAAAGATTCTGAGCATCTTTATACAGTATTCAGAGCAGGCCCTGCCTTCAGAGGGAGATGCATGATAAATACAACATATGAAATACTTAAAACAGAGTTCATTTGTTGTGCTCACATGTGAATGCAAGATTTTTTCCAGTATTCTCTGGCTTAATATTCTTCCCAGATCTTTCTCACCTGATGTTTCAGTCAACTGGATGCTGGAGGCTTTTAAAAACATGTCAGTTCTTTTATTTACTTATTGCTATATCCAAAGTAGACAGTATGAACAGAACACTGGTTCACTTCCAATGCTATTGAATGATTGAGTGTGAAAGCCCCTTTTGCCTATCTTCTCTTTTTAATTTTTTTAAGGTCCTACTTTCCAGTGTGTTTTCCCATTTGTGCGTATAGTTTTTCCATCCTGTCAGCACTGCCAGTCACTCAGCTGCTGAGCTACAGCCTGCTCGCTGCACTTTCTGTCACACAGGTGTGGAGAGATTTCTCATCTAACTTACAAATTCTGTGCTGCCCCTGGCAAGCTGGCTGGCTGTCACACTGCTGCTGTACGGTGTTTCAAACAACTGCTCTTTCCAAGGCATACTTCTTTGCACCTCCAGCTTAATTTCCTCCCTTTAGTTTTCATCCTTTCCATACCAAAAGGCACTGGCAACGGAGCCATGCAGAAGCAACAGCTGTACCATTAAACTATTCTAGATTCTTGTTCATTGAGAAATTATCTGCACATTCTAGTTCATCACTCAGTCATATTCAGCTGTGCATCTACTGTTCAAGCACTATATCCATATGACTACTAGATTACCTACCAGCTGATGTTTCCTAGCACATCTTGGCTATGATTCTTTTTAGCATTATTTTGTTTTCTGTTTTCTTTTCAAAACATTTATGTCTGTTCTGATCAGTATGCTTAAATCTGGTACCTGTTGAAGAGCAGCTTCTGCACAACACTTGGAATTTAACCCCAGATTTTGGCAAAACCTGGCCATCTGCTCTTGTTCCTGAATGTTGGGAGACTTTTCCTTTGAGTTTCAACTAACTCATCACTATTGTATCCTCCTAACTGTTGGTTTTCTAGTACATTCAGTCTCAGCTGAAACAAAGCAACAATAGGTATTGACTACTCAAAAAATTTTGGTTTTCCTTCTGAATTAAAACTGATTCAAAGTCCCTGAAAATTTTGAAACGCAAAGCTTTTTTTTCTGGAAAGCAAGTGAGCTACAAAACCAAGGTAGAAAAAGCAGAGACTCGGTCACATTTTGCTGAGCAAAACTATGATATGAGTCTGAATTGGTCCTTAGGAACTCAACAGAGAAATGTTGAGTATGTTTGGCTGTATTTAACTCTGCATCTTGGGATATAGTGAAACTCTACCTGGATTTCATGTCACATAACATTTTTTCACATCCTGGTTTCTGTCTGGACTTCTCTGAGTAACAGGACTGTAGGTGGTCTAATGGATGGGATCTGTCCTGCAATCCAGACACAGTCTTAGACAATACTATAATATTTACACCTCAGTTTTCTTACATTTAAAAGGAAGATTGCAGCCTCAGGTTTCAGATGCATTTAAAATTCTTGTAAGCCAAAAGTGGCATGCCTTTGTCTCCTATTCTATGACATCCCAAGCATTTAAGCTGACATTTATTGAAGGTCTTAAAGTAAAAAGCTAAGGGAAAAAACCCCCATAATAGTACTAAGAATTTTGATACAGAAAACTCTGCTTTTGCAGTTTTATTTGGACAGACTTAGTTTTATTTGAATAGTGCTTACTGCTTAGAGGGCAGCTACAAGGAGGATGGAGGCTCTCTTTTCGCAAGGAGTCACAAGGAGAAAAGATAAAGAGCAATGGTTACAAGTTGCACTGGTCGAGGTTTTTATCCGTTTTATGACCTAAGAAGGGCAATTTTTACAATGAGAATGATCATTCAGTGAAACAACCTCTCCAGGGACATAGTAGAGTCACCACCACCACTGATGGTGGTTTTCAAGATGTGAACAGACAGGGCATGTATTTTCATCCAGAGTCCCCTTCCCACAGAAGGCTGAACGTCCTTTCCAACCTGAGCTGTTCTAGGATTCTATGACACTACTTACTATCACATCTAGCCCTAAACTTTCACTCAAAACTGATTTTGTGATTCTGTGATGATTACTGCTTCCCCTTACAGCTGAACCTAAGTCAGATTACACTTAAACTGGTTTTACACCAGTGTCATTTTACTAGTGCTAATCATGGTAAATCATTTGTATACAAAAGGAGGGAGATCAAGTCTAATGGAAACTACTTTTTACTCATACCAAGTATTTGCACCTGTTGCATCTTCCCTCCATAAAAACTAAAACCTCCTTCTATTCCAGAGGAATAGATAAAAAAAATGCAAGATGCCCTTCAGACAGGCCACTGAAAAATAAGAATCCTGGACATGGAAGTACAGCAATTTTTGTGGGTTATGCGCTGTTTTAGAAAGTTATACATTTCTAACAGGACACAGTGAAATTTAAAACAGCTTTTCTATATCTCCTATATTCTGTGAAAGATAATATATTGAATGTTTTATTCTAAATGTATGATGGGAATATATAAAGAGACAAGTTTATATTACACTTAGGTCATAATGTGTGCAATTTTAGGAAAAGGCTTCCAACATCCCACTGTGCTGTTGCCTGAAATGTTTTTTTACTATTTTATCTTTGAACTAATTTCCTTAAAATTTGCTTTACAAATATTCTTTTACAATCATATTAGGATTCCGATAAAAAAAGACAGCTAGGATTGTTCTGTGAATGGGATGCCTGCACTTCGGGTAGCCATGGTGAAGCATGTTCAGGTAGTGGAGTAATTTAAGTGGTTGCATAAACACGGAAGAGATTTCATAGTTGAGATGAGAAACTCATCTAGAGTGCTGGCAGCACATAATTATTTAAAGTCACCCTTCCACATGAATTTAAATATGAGTAGATTATTGTGCTTTCTGTAGAAAAAACACCTCTGTCCTCCAAAGTGTTTTGCAGAAATTCTGAGTCACAACAACCTTCTTGCTCAGAGGCCCCCAAGGGATCAGCACCAGAGATGGGAATAAAGAATCCCAAATTCCCAATTGTAACACTTCCTTCAGTGACTGGGGACAGCGCGTCCTCCCAGGGAGTCCTAACACATTATTCTACCACTACAAAATCTCACTGAACTAAGAAAACACATGAAAAATAAAAATAAATCACAGAAATTAGGAAGGAAAAAATTGAACAAAGGTAGCTTTACAATCCTCAGAAGAAGAAACTCAGTAGTTTGATATCACTGACCAATGGACTCCTATGCCACTATTGCAAAATTAACAACGGTTTAACACATAACCAAGTTTAACAAATTTCTGTGTATCAGCACAAGTATGATAAGCCATTCCACAGGCCTGCTTAGCAAGTGCAAGACAACAGGGCTTAGCACATTTCCTTTTCCTCTGGGACTAAAGCTACACACTTTTAGTACAGAAAGAGACAAGCTGGTTTTGAGAATCTTGCTAAGTTGTGGTAGCTTGACTTTACATCAAATTCCTGCACCTTCTAAGGCTAATGGGGATAAGGGGAGGTCAAAAAACATTTCCTTGCAAAGTGTTTTTTTAACAGGCTTGAAAATGACAGCGAGAACTGTGTAAAAAGCTTTTTCACCATTTGATGAGACAGCCATGATTTCAGCCTTCTGTAGCCTGGTACTTCTCCACCTCTTCTCATGTCCATATGTAATTACCACTCATAATTCACCTCCGTTTTTGGTCTACTTAGTACTTGCTGTATAAAAACATTGGCAGTGAATGATGAGCAGGCATAAGACCATAATAAAGCTGTGCTAGATGTAGACATCCAGGGGATGGAATCTAAAGGGGCTGAAGTCTTACAAGCCACAGAGCTCCTGAAGTATGTTGCTTATAGGCAAAAATCTTTGTGCTTTAGGAGACTTGCCCCTGGAGGTGGGAGTCAGCTGGGAATTTGGGTAGGTGAGTGTGCCAGTTTGGACACAAATTTAGGAGGAAACATTCTAGAGATCAAACAGGTGATGTGGAATACAGTATTGTCATAGAATTACCCCAAGACAGTGAGGCAGTTTGTAGCCCACAATAACAACTTTTGTAAGTTGTAATGCAAATGGGATATAACCTACCCTTCACTGTGTTCCCTCTGAGCTTCAGTGAAGATACAGTCACTCTGTCCCTCTGCCTATTTTGTCAGTCTAGCTATAGGCCCTCTGTCTCTTTTGATACTTTTAAAGCCCAATTTAGATTTTTGACCAGTTTTCCTGAATTAAAACTTTAAGGATCTGCCCCAAGGCTTTGTTGAATTACGGCTTTTGGTTTATCATCAAATTCAGTGAAAATGTGCTGTAACCCACTAACCTGACTCAGCCACAACTGTAGTATATGATAGTAATCTCCACATTTATTAAACACATGCTCCCTCTGGAGCTGGAGATGATACAGTAACAGTTGTTTTATTCAGGTTTCTCTTTAAGTCATGAGGAAAAAAACACAACCTTGTCTCTGGTATAATTCCCAGGGTTCATACCTACTCATGCAATTAAGATGTATAAACAACTGTTAAGTTCTCCAAAACTTTTACAATCTATTCTGCCTCCCATTCTTTCTCCCTGTTGTCATCATTACTGTGAGTAAACTAGCACTGAAATCTGACTCAGCAAAGCAAAATTAAGTTTTATGTAAAAATAAATGAGGTATTGGGCATAGCATCTTCCCAAAAGATACTGGGACTAAAAATAAGAAATCAGTAATGAAGACAGTGAAACAAAGCAAATGCTGGGGCACCAGGGTTTGCCCTGACTTTAATGCCAGTCTGGCCTCCCACTAGCATAAAATTATTATTTCTCTGTGGATCACTAATCCTTTTTGTCTACAAGAAGTAATAACACTCTGGATGGCAAGCGAACATGTCATTTGGGAAAGAAGAACAAAAGCCCCTATCATGAACTCCGATGTGGCTTTTAACCACAACTTGTAGGTAGGAGTATGGTGACACAAAACACCCCAAAAACACTGGCCCAAGCACAGTGCATCTCTGGAAGCTGAGAAAATTCACACAGCAGCCAACAATTTTAAGGAGGATACCTCTTATCAGAAGACACCATTCCTTTGCCTCTAAGTGCAAAAAGGGATGTATTCCTTCCTCTGCTCAACTCCCAATACCCAAAGCCCTTTTCCAACTCTGAAACCACCTCAGTACTTGAATGTGCTGACGAGCTCCAAGCATGTGATCAGCATCAGCCCTGCTGGTGGCTGAGGCAGGTGTGCTGGGCCTGCAGACAGGGTATCCTTAGGCTTGGTGCTGGTTCCCTTCCTTCTGAACTCATCCCAACTCCAATCATGTCCTAAGCACCTTGCAGTGCTTCTCCCTTTTTTCCTCAAGGCATTTGAAAACAGAGGGGAAATGGTGGCAGCAAACTGCAGAGACAGTCTTGTGGTTGATGGTTTTAGATTAGCTGAGTGCTTGGAGAGACTTTAGGCACCAAATTCTGTGACTGCACATGCATTTTACAGAAATAGAAATGCACTCACACTGCAGTGAATGGATCCTATTATGCACAAAGTCCACAAACTTGCTAAGGGCTTTGGCAAGTCAGTGTCTTTGTGTTTGGATGGCAGAGCTGGCTGCGTGGTGTGCCTTTGTCCACTCCAGCACTGTTTACCAGCAGAGGTACAGTCACAATATAGCCCTGGGCACTCTTCTGGCTAAATACGTTGATGTGTATTTTTGTGTTCCAACAGTTTCTGTAGCAGTGTTTACAAGTGAGACCTACGAAAGCAAGTAAACACACATACTAAAAAAGCCATTTGCTTCCTCACCACGCATGTTTACTGTGTGCAGTTCAGTCACCTCTGACAAGTGAGAGAGATCATTTCATCTCAGTTCCTTCCTCCAGCATACCCACCCGATGTATTTCTGTGGGAGATCATGACCCTACAGAGTAGTGTTTGCTGTTATTGTAAATTGACAACTTCACTTTTGAAAAGCTGCAAACCATTTGTTTATGAAACACTCTGCAGTCCCCTCTGGACTATTTGGTAGTTTGCTTGGTTTTTTCAGATCTAAAATAATTTTAAGATATTGCTTCAAATTAAACATCTGTGTCTTATATGACGTTTTCCTTGTAAACAAGTTAACACAAATATATTTTCCATGCATATTTATTATATGCATACAGCACTCACTGTTCAAATCCACTCCCCTAGTCCTTCTGACAAACTAGGAATCCTCTTTGCCATAAAAACATACCCTTTTCCCTCAATGAAACTGTTCCTTAGAATAAACTTTTGCCTTTAGAGTCTCATTTTTCATTTATTTCATTAGTTTCCATCTCATATAACTAAATTCTTTTTTTTTATTACAGCTGAGAATTTTTATAATGTGCAAATTGAAATAATGATTGTAGCGCGGTATTCTGCAAGTGCTTTTCATTAAGCTTCCAGCTACTATTCCTTGCTCTGTTGGATGTCTTTTTGTCAGGGTTACTTTATGCTGGACAAAAATCTGGACAATTTGAGTTGAAAAGAACAACTAAAAATCTATTAGATAACAACCTCAAAAATGCACTTGTTTGTGTAGCTTAATTGCATATTCTTATAATAAAACACTTAAAACTTAATATTATCATGCTAAAAAGTGGACCCATCAATACATTCTGTAGTTTCACAATTCTGAAAATCAAAATCACTACTTGTCTTTACAATTCTGCTTAAGCAGACACACAGTGCCAGAAATACATTTAGATTTCTGAGATGTTGCAGCACAACGTTTTACTTTCTTGTCAACAGACTGACTAAACTCATACTCTGTGTTCAAGTATGATTTTCTGGTTAGTATTACTCACTTAAAACAGTTCAGAAGCATTTGTGTGGCCTGTTGAAATTTACAGCACGCTTACACTGTTGATCATCGGTCTCATCTTGCTACTTTGTCATTTTGTATTGCTTATTGGTAAATGAGTTTGCTAGCATATACTCCCACTGCTGTCAGGGTCACAGAAGCCTGAATGAACACTGAGATAGTCCACTTAATTGCAAAGATTTATAGCTATGTTGTTTTCTTTTCTCCCTTTCCACTCAAACTTGTCTTCTATGTCTGACATTATAGAAAAGGGAGAGCTGCTTATTCTAGTCCAAAACAGCAGCAGACACGGATCACAGTTCTGCAGGGATTCCTTATTTCTATTGCTAGTGTGTAGGCGACAGAGAAACTGTTTTTAGTCCACACTAGGACAGGGTACTGAACCAAAGAAAAATCCTATGTCAATATAATATCAACCATGATCAGTCTGCAATGAAGTAATGAGTTACAGGACTGGCAAAAAGCCCTGAAACCTGTGTAACTTACAGAAGTAATGAGCAGTTCATTTGGATTTAAGATATCATGCATTCTGAAGTAAAACACAGGTGCACTATTATCCAATGAATAGAAGAAAATTTTTTAAGTTCTGGAAACTCAGAAGAGGATAAGTTACCATTTCAAAATCTGTCTCTGCCTGCCCAAAGAGTCTGCTGTGCAAACCAAGTATAATTTGTCTGTCAAACCAAAGCCTGTTTCTTTGTCTTATTTATGGTTCTGCTACAAGTTTGGGTAGTAGAGGAATCAGCCAATTCCAACCAACAAGTAAAATGATTTTGGGAACTGTAGAGATTAAAAAAACCCAAACCAACAAACTCCAAACTGTTTCAGCTTTTCTGATTGAATATGGTTATTCTAAAGAGCACATTTTACACGCTGAAAACTTACCAATGGAGCGATGAATACAAGTGTGCTGGTTATCACTCAGAAAAAAGCCCTCTTTGCACTGACATTCGTAGCTGCCCATAGTATTTACACAAATCTGCTGGCATCCTCCATTGTTATCCAGACACTCATCAACATCTAGAAGACAGAAGGAAAAAGAAATGCAAGATAATGTACACATTGAGAATATAAATCTTTAAGGGCGAGGAATCCACAAAAAGGCACACTGTGAATTAAACTAATGAAGACTACATAAATCAGTTAATCCAAATTAATCCTTTTAATTATTTTTCCTGCATTCTAGGCATAAAGTTAAGAGGTAAAAAAAAAAACAAAAACAAAACCGCAAACAGTGGGGAGAGGAATCCACCTACGTCTCCATGTATTCTGAGCTGCAAATTGATTTCCAATGCACAATGAACATGAACAACCTGAAAAGGCTATGACCCCATCTGCCAAGTGTGCTGTTGCACTCTGTCATTCCCACTGCACTTGGAAAGACATACTTCAGGTCTACAGTAATTTCTAGCAGGGGTAGCAGGCAAACACAAAGGGCATTACTGGGTGAAAAGTGTCTTTATAGAGTTCTGGTCTTGAACATAACAGCATGTTTCAATTACTGGAGTCATAACCCCCTACTTTGTCAGTTTGTTTAATGTTGTTTAGTGAAAAGAAGGTTTCTTAAATCTAAATGTTCCATGTCTGTATTGTCATTTTAATGGGCAAATATATAAAACCACAAAGGCAACATTAGCTACTGGCTATTTTGAGGGCCTATCCCCCCTCTTTGGCATAACTTTTTATGCTATAGTGTTTAACAGACACATATGTATCAGCATTGGAAAACCACTGCCAGTATTATGTATCTGACTCACATTCAGCTTTGCAGCTCTCCTGTTTTGCTCATGAAGGTGAATCATATCTATTTTTTGCTTTTTACTTGCCACCTGATAATTCCATGTTTTCCTTTTTTATGAAGACTCTTCAGCCACTTAAGTTATTTTACAGTATGTGCCAACATGTCAGCAATAGAGTTAGCATATGTTTTGCTTTCATTTTATTTTTGGAAGGGGCAAAAAAACCACAACAAAGCTGAATGATCCACAACACTCCAAACCTCAGAAGAGCTGGCAGAGCTCCTGCAGAAATTAATTCCTCCAGGACTGGCCACAACACATTAAGGTAAACCCAAGCTGCTTTTGCTGGTACTCTTGCAGCTCTGAATGCAGGGCTGGCCATGAGCTCTGGCAGCTTGCTCGGCTGAGCCAGCTATCGCTGCTTGTGCTGCTTTCATGTGACAGCAGTTGTAGCTCTTTCTCACAGAGAAAAAAGCTCTGGGGTAATTACAGCAGCACCCAGGGAAACCAGGCAGTCTCATTCTGTCTTGAACTACAATGCAAGTGTATAGACAGTCCTCCTTTTTTTATTTACCAGGAAATGTTAAGCACTGTCAACTCAAACTTTCTGTATTGAAATCTTCCCTGCCCTCAGTTCATACTATTTTCTAGATGTTTTCATACATTTTCAGATATTGTCATAACCCCATCAGAGATTGTGGGAGTGTGTAGGAAAAGGGGAAGTGAAGACTTTCCTTGCTTACCGCTGCACAAAAGGAAAATAAATAAGACATTTTGGTTAGACCCTTCCTCCATGAGTCGGCAGGCCTTGCTGCCCTGTTAGTGCCAACTCAAACTCTCTCCTTCTAAACAGCAGCCTGGAATCTAGATTCTCCTCTCTGGAAGATTAGCTGAACACTTACTGAAGGAAAGGCTCAGTTGGTACATGCACAAACCCTAAATTATGCTACAAAGTATGTGGTCTTCCCAGAGCTCTGTTTACGGTATCATAAAGTAACTCAAACAGTTGCCTTTCAACTCTGATGAATAATCTGAAATGAATGCAATGATTTATAAACATTTTTTCTGCTCTTGATAGTAAATGCTAATGATTTACCACTTCCATAAAGAGTAAGATCAATTTACCACCAAGCACCAAATCCATATGCTAGAATAAAATTATAACAATTGAAACTCTTTAAAAAGCTTTTCTATGAGGAATGTCTTCCAATTGCATTCAATTACTTGCCTCAAACTTATTTTAGTATGCATTTATGAGAAGGACTTGAAGAAAGAAAACAGTTGGGATCTTAGACTACTCTGTCTCTATACTTCATACCTTGCAAAGGATCTTGGCCTGATGGTGCAGGATTTACATATTCTCTTCTGAGGTCTCAGTCCTACCAGGGTCAGGCTTTTTGGAGCACTTTATATTACTCCAGTCTTAAAGGGCAGTATTGCTTACTATCCACCATATCAAGCAATCTATTGGACATGGATGCCTGAAAAATATTTATTGAATTACTCACTTGGTAAACTTTCTTTCCATTTAAGTCACTTTATGATCGCTTACCAGTTTATTAGTAACCCAGTTTAAAGAACAGCATAAAATAGTGTTCTGAAGTTATGCAAGAGAACTCCACTGACTGCAAGAAGTTCGAGCTTTGATAGATCAGGCTGAGTAATTTCTTAATGTTTCTGAATTTTTTCAAAGCTCACAAATGAAATACCTGCCCAAGGGCCTATTTCTTTCTTTCACTGTGCAATTCTCATTCAATGCAGCTCAAGTTATCCACGTGCATGTGGAAACATCAGCAGTGCAGCATGGATAAGACTGAATTTTGGACAAGATTTTCTAGAGATTAAGTTCCATATAAACACCAAAATAAGCAATCAAGTTTTCAATAAAGCTTTTTTAGCTCCATTTTTGATGGCTCTCTATATGTCAAACATGGCTGTTGACTGTTTTGAAAAAACTGAGGGTAGATTCTCGGGAACTTTAATTGGTTCCAACTCTGTGTGACAGTTTATACCTGCACGTCAGAGCCTAACTCTAGAGATTTGAAAAAAGTCACTTATGGCATAAAATCCCTTCACTCAAACATCTACTCTAAGCACCAGCTAAATCCATTTTAAAAACTTCTAAATTGATTGAGCATGAACACAAAACTTACTTGGTTACTCTATTCTTAATAAAACAGAATTTTTCTCTTCTTTTAGAACAAATAGGGTTTTGTTCATAAACTTTTACACAAAATCAGGTACCACTGATCATTTAGGACCAGGTTGTCTCTCTGAGGATGGCAGCCTGAAGGTAGCAGAGGCAAGACTCCATTTCTTTAAACTGGTATATGGAAAGTCAAATCCATTTCCTAGCCTCCTTATCTGACAAAAGTTTCAGCTTGGCCTCCCCACCTGACTTTGTGCTGATTCCTAAAGTACGTTAGCCAGTGCTTACAGGAGAGCTGAGCCTCAAAATCCCACTGATGATCACATGGTGGAAGCTGCAGCAAGATTTCAGCAAGTCTTTACAACCCAAACCCACGAAAGTATGGAAAAAGATTCTCACCTGAGCTGAGCTCAGATAGTTATTCCACATGGCTGCTCCAACCCTCATCCTTGAAAAGAGGATGAAGAACTAGTAGAGAGTGGATATATGTCCTTAAGCCATTCTCTGTTATTGCTCATCACGAAGAACTGTCCTGGGATTCTGTTTGCCATAGACAATTGCTGCTGGAAGCATCTAGAAATAGCTCAATTTCCACACCTCTTACCTGCTCCTTACCAGCACAAACAGCTGACAACCAGCACAAAAGCAAGAATTGCTGCTACAGAATTTATACCAGTCACAAACCTATGTTTGCAGGGAGAGGAGCTCCTGGACTTCAGAGTGGCCAGTCTTTATCAAGGACAACCAGGACCAGGGCAAGAGCCAGCTCAGGGAAAGGCTGGGAAAGGAGAAGGATCTTTCAACAGAGATAGAGAGATAATGGCTGCATAAATGCATACATATATAGCTATATCTATATATCAGAAGCATTATGCAAATGAATGCAGATTTCAATTTGCATAAGACCTCTAGCTTTTTGGCCCACTGCCTTCATATAATCAAACTCGTGTTCTCTACCTTAGTAAGATGAGATCCTCTGGAAAGTGGTAGTATGGAACAGTATCAAAGGGTAGGAAATATTGCAGTTGATAAAGAGGAAAGTTTTATATATTCAAATATATAAATAAACAAATGTTTTCAGTTTCTCATTTAATTTATCTGATGAATTTTTCAAATTAACTTCACTGGTGTTTCACCCTGATCTGGCACAGAGCTTCCTGCAGTGTTTGGCCTACAGAAGCTCTTCCAGCAAAGAAGTATCCTGTTTGGATACTGTGGAGGGAGAAAGGTCTGCTAAGGGTACCTGAAACCAAAACCACAAGCAGGAAGAAATAAAAGTGGAATCACTACACGGAGTCAATGCCAGGAACAGTATGTCCACTGTTTTCTTCCTCCCATGATCTTCTCTTCCTTCCTTCTGACATTTCTCTTTCATGTCAGCATTTTCATAAATACTTAAGCCCCACAGAAATCCGAGTCTTTAGAATCTCCAAAGCATTTGGGAACCACAGTAAAAAGTACTTACTGTAGCACCGAGACTTCTAAAAACAGGACTTTGACTCATGATCCAGGGAGCTGATCCTGCTATTTTTTTTCTCTAAGTTACTCTCTGAAACTTTTGGAAGTCTCTAAGATGCCTATTTTACCAGTGCAGAACATCGTGACAGAGAGATGAAGCACTGATAGCAATACTGCAGACTTTTCTCAAATGTTAGCAACAGAACACCACTTATAATATTTTGCATTTGTAAGGGAAATTATTAGCAACCACAGATTCAAAAATGCAAGTGCCTGATTCTGGAATTTTAAAATCATCATATTCTGAATATTTCTAGTCAGAAAGCTGGTTGAAAGTCTAATTAAAATAAAACAAAATAACATTCCTGCATTTACTACAGTCATAACTATATCAAAATAACATTTAGCCCAGCATCTCTGACACTATCTGTAGCTGATACTCAGGAGAAGACTGTAGAGATGGGACAGCACCATTGCAGACATGTTCTCTCAGGTTTCAGCCATCACATACCTATCAACTTTCCAAAATCATTTCCTAGACCACTGTCCTGCTGGATCTTTTCTGTGTGGATTTCTCTAGTCTCCAATGAGCCCAACATGATGGGGCAATTACTTCTGCAATTCAGTTATGAGATTTAATTTTATTATATTAAAATGACGTACTTTTGTTTAGTTCTAAAATGCTGCTTCATAGACTGGATGAATGTCTCCAGATACCATTATTGTGAGAAAAACTAAATATTCATTCACAACTTGCCTTTTCCGCATTTTTCTTGATCTTACAACCTCCCTCCCATCCTTAGCCTGGCAGTGTCTCTCTGATCTATTCTGAACCCTGAAGCACAGCAATATAAAAATAATGTAATCACAGACACAATTCAAATTACTTCAGTACAGCATGTTTAAAACAAAATGTGCTCATTTCTAGGAGTTAACCTTTAATGACAGCAACATTTGGAACACACTCTTCTCACTTCTTTAATCCTCCAAATACCATGATGCTCTGTTGGAGTGGGTGTCTTGGAAGATGGGCTCTCAAGATACCCATGTAAGCCCAGCAAGCAAATCTGGCATGTAGGAATGGTATCAGATCAGAGGCTGCAGGCAGGTGCTCCTTCTGGAATGCTCCCACAAGCAGTGACACGCTGTGAAGGTAGGGAGGGTGATCCCTTGCAGCAGCTGAGGGGGCCATGACTACAAGAATCACTGCTAATTGAAAGAGCTGCCAAACCATCTTCCTCAAACTGACTTTATATGAGCATGCAGGGAGAAATATTAGAAGCAAGAGACATCTCTACCTATGCACACAGCATCTGTATCTCCAGTAGATCTAAAATCAAGCTTCACCAAAAATTTAAAAGCTTCTGTTATTTGCACATGAGGCTAGATTCTACCTTTTGTCCCCTTCTTTCAGAAACTGAAAAATCTGGTGAAGAGAAGGAGAGAGAGCACCACAGCCTTGAATTCAATGCTTCATTCACTCCCACAGTTGCAAAAATATTCACTAGAGCCCTTGCTGAGAAAAGATCCACCTGCAGAAGATAGATCCTACCGTACTTAATGTTTACTGAACTAGACATAAAAGAAAAACCCCAAATCAACAAAATGTCTGAAAAACTACCTTCCCCTAAAAAACACAGCACATTTTGCAGAAGGAGAACATAAACATACAATCACGAGAATGCTCTTGGGTGATATATACTAAAATCATTCTAAACTGATTGATTAATTAATTGATGCCTAGAATCACTCTTTTCTTATGTACAAGGATACAACACTTCAAGTGATGGCTGTCATCTGTCCTGGAGAATTCAGTCTTTTAATGGGCTATAATCACCTATCCACTCAGCACCCACTGACTGGGTTTCTTGTTTGCCCGCACAGCTATAGATGTGCACAACTTGAAAAGGGTGCTTCAAATATTTTCCTTAGCTGTTTTGTGACACATAGTGGAATGCCTTACATTTCACAGTATACAAACACAGCGTAGACACAGCTTTGCTCTCTACAGCTCAGGAAATCTGCATGTAACTCACAGTTTAACTCTGCTGCATGTGATTTTTGCCCACTTGCTGAACTGAAGGTAACAACCCCATGGATATTGTGTGGATGTTGCATCAAGTTAAAGTCTCATGATGTCGCTTGTTTATCCCTTTCTTAAACAACTGGGTGCCACTCTCTGTCCTCTAAAGACACCAAAACCCTTTTCACAGATTTTAGTGTTTCCAAAATAAACATCCAAGTCCCTGAATGTGACTTCTTAGTTGTAGCTTCCATCCTTTCACAGGTGGCCTCTTGACATCAAAGTTCCTGCTCAATTATTTGTTCATGTTATCTGCTCTTTTGATTCAGGTTTTAAAACAATTTTATGTGAATTTGATCACACTTCTTTTCATCTGTGCCACTGTCTAGGGAAAGCCAGCAGCCTCCAGCGTGGCATGAATCTCTTTCTGTGAGGCACAGACATCCACAGCCCCACTAGTGTAAGCTTGTAGTTCTCGCTAATATCTAGTTACATGTAGGCACTCTAAGTGGCAAATGCTAGATTAACAATAGTCCATAAACTAGTGGAGGGAAGGTACAAACAAGCAGCAGTCCAGATCAATTGAAGGAAAAATTTGAGATCAGTTAATTATTTAATCTATTATCATAATGTCCCTTATTTTGTCTTGTTCCTCAGCATCATTAACTGCTGCAGGCTGAACTGAACTATCCTTCTTCCAGGATAATGACTGCTTATTCCTACTTCCTTTTACCTTCGTTTATAGACCCTACCAAGATTAGAAAAATCTGGATTGGGTTAACTCAAAACTCCTTTTTGTTGTTGCTGTTGTTGTTGTATTGTTATTATTGTTTTAATAATGAAAAAAGATTTTGCTGTGGGTCAAACAAACCATGAAATTTAACATGAAAAACGAGACATTACCACTGTCCCAAACTGGTAACATTTTCCAGGTCTATACCACATGAAGTACTTTGTTGCTGAGCTCTGGTAATAAAAGCCAAGAAAATAGCTAGATTAAAACTTTTCATTGTTATCTGTCAGTTAGGGGCCTCTCTAGATTCAGATGAGTGATTTTAACCTAAGCACTGCAGCATCCAGTAGGCTATGAAGTCATTCTCACTCTCTGTATGGATAATACTTGAGGTCCATGAAAAATTGAAGAAATGGGAGAATCTCAAGCACAACTTTCAATACAGTGAAATGAGAACTATAGCAGCAGTAGAAAAATATTGTCTTATTCAGGTGAATTGGCTTAGTCAGACATACATTTAGTCATTAAATTTTGAGGAACAGAAAAGTGCTGAAATCATTCCTGTAGGTCATATCAAAACAACTACATTTTCCTGACAGTATCTTCATTGATGAAAAGTGTTTTATAAACATGGCCTTAGTTTCTGAATAGTTTCAGAGAATGCTTCATTAGGCACAAAATGTTTGGGCAAATGGGCATTCTTGCCACCTGGGAAATCAGTTCAGCATTTCCACTCTCATAAACACAAAATTCAGTATTTAGAACAAATATTTTCTCTGATTTCTTTGGACAGAAATACCTAAAACATACTTAAGATCTTATAGCAAATAGTATTTTTTTTTAATTTTTTTTAAGTATTTTTTTTTAATATGAAATGGCAACACTAGCTTACCACTCAATCCAGTTGTGCTGTATCACACAGTACAAAGCTGGGCTGATTGGCTAGGGGTTTTTTTGACTACCTGGTTTTAAGAAAACAGTTGGACACCTGTGCACCAGCTAAGCAGCAGACACTCATTAGCATTTTTAAGTTGTGTTAGTGCTAAGCAACACAACAGATGGACACATGAGCCACTTTCACCTTTTATAAAGAGAGACCAGCACTGCCTTAGGCCAGGATTTATCGATGAAAAGCAACAGCAGTCAAAAAACCCTGAATTCAGGAACATCATATTTATGTAAAGAAGGAATGAATTTAATAAGTTTGGAGCTGGCTTGGTAATGTAAAGCCAACACAAGCAAACAACCCAAAATAAATCAAAACAAACAACCACCTTAACTCCACCTTCCCTATAAAATTCACCAGAGCTGTATATGCTTCTCACGAGGACTTGGTAACACATAAATGGATTTCTCTAATAGCTATATAATAGTGTGCAATTTTTAAAGAAAAAAACCCTAAGAATTCTTACTTAAGAGTACAGTGGAGATCATCCAGCCTCTCTGCTCAGGCAGGGTCATCCTAGAGCACATTACTCAGGATTGTGTCCACGTGGCTTTTGAGAGTCTCCAGGGAAGGAGACTCCACACCCTCTCTGGGCTTCCAGTGCTCAGCTGCTGCACAGTAAAGAAGTTTTTCCTTGTGTTCCTCATGGAACACTTCCAGTGTTCGGATTCTCGCCCCTTGCCTCTTGTCCTACTGTTTGGCACTACTGAGAAGAACCTGGCTCCGACCTCTTGTCAGGACACCCTCCATGCAGATTCTGACCGACATTGATAAGATCTTCTCTTGGTTGTCTCTTCTCCAGGCTAAACAGGCCCAGTTCCCTCAGCGTGTCCTCATAGGAGAGATGTTCTAGTCCCCCGATCAATCCACAGCCCTCTGCTGGACCCAATCCAATAGATTGTTGCATGTAAATTAATCTGTAAATTACAGGAATGATGCAGAGCTTTCTATGAGCAACTTATTCCACTGAAAGCCTTCTTACCTTTTTACTCTGAGATATCTAATGTTGGCTGTATAGAACCTTAAATCAGAGGGAAAACTATTTACATGTTAAGGCAAATGGACTCACTATCTACTGACAAATTCTGCAACTTGAAAGCCCTGAGGTCCCACTCAGACAGGTGGTTTGTGTGAAATGACAAAGTGGACACTTGCTGGAATCTACTCAAAGCAAAACTCCATGCCTGGGGTATTCATGTCATTTCAGAGCACACGAATGAGTTTTCACATTTTTGCAATGTGCAGTCATTAACAGCCTCAGCCTGTGGTCCACTCAGGTTTTATAGTTCAGATGAGTTCTTCGAGTTATTTTTAAAGTGAGTAAAATGAAGTCTCTTAGACTTCCCTAACACATTTGTACAGGGAATTTCAGAGGTTTTTGTTGGTGACATATAGCCACTCTCAGGCCTATTAAGAAAGCACTGCAGTTGCACAGGCAGCAGATATCACAACTCATATCTGTTGTGCACATAGAAGTTTTGATGCCCTGGGACCAGAGTGTTTAGCATCTTATCTAACTAGCCCTACATGATTGGTCACACACTACAAATCCAATCCCCCTAAATCCTTAGTCAGGTCCAGAACCCTTTCATTGCTGTCATGCTAGTAATATTCATGGAGTTTCTGATTCATTTCAGAAGCAGTTTTTTAATTATGTCTTCAAAATAAACAATACAAGTAATTAAATAAAGTTTCTCAACTTTTTCAAATATTTCTGCTCCATCCTATGGCCCAATATGGAGTCTTACTTATTTAACAAAGTATATTTGAATTGCAGAAACATAGAACAGATGGGGTTGGCAGTACCCCTGGAGAGCATCTAGCTCAATATCCCTGCTGAAGCAGGGTCACCTGGAACAGGTTTGCACAGGAATGTGTCCAGGTGGATTTTGACTCTCTCCAGAGAAGGAGATTCTATAGCCTCTCTGGGAAGCCAGTTCTAGTGCTCTGTCACCCTCACAGTAAAGAAGTTTTTCCTTATATTCAGAAGGAGACTTCCTATGCTTCAGTTTGTGCCCCTTGTCCCTGAAGATATTTGTATGCATTTACAAGATCCTCTCTCAGTCCTGCCTTCCCCCAGGCTGACCAAGCCTTGCTCCCTCAGTGTTTCACAGAATCACAGAATCCATCTGGTTCCTCACAGGAGAGATGCTCCAGATCCCTCATCATCCATCTATACAGCCCTTTGTTGGCCCTCCTCCAGGAGTTCCCTGTCCCTCCTGTGCTGAGGAGCCCAGGACTGGACACAGCACTCCAGATGTGCCTCCCAGGGCTGGGCAGGATTCCATTGGTCTCCTTGCCCTCAGGGCACTGCTGGCTCGGAGACAGATCGCTGTCTACCAGGACCCTCAGGTCCTTGTCCTCAGAGTTGCTCTCTGGCCCCAGCCTGTCCCAGTGCTGCCTCCAGCCCTGGGCCCAGCACAGGAAGGACAGGGAGCTGCTGGAGCCACTCCAGAGCAGGGACACCAAGGGAATCAGAGGGATGGACCAGCTCTGCTGGGAGGAAAGGCTGAAGGAATTGGGATTGTTCAGCCTGGTGAAGAGAAGCGTCCAGGAAGACCTTATTTTGGCCTTCCAGTGCCTGAATTAAGTAAGTAAGTAAATATGTGCCTACACGAAAGCCAAAGGGAGGCTTTTTACAAGTACATGCAGTGATAGGACAAGGGAAAACAGCTTTAAGCTAAAGGAGGGTAGATTTAGATTTGACGTTAGGAACAAACTCTTCCCTATGAGGGTGGTGAGGCCCTGGCACAGGTTGCCTACAGAAGCTGTAGCTGCCCCATCCCTAGAAGTGTCCAAGACCAGGCTGGATGGGGTTGTGAGCAACCTGGGATAGTAGAAGGTGTCTCTGCCCATGGCAGGAAGTGGAACTGGATGGGCTTTAAGGCTCCTTCCAACCCAAACCATTCCATGATTTTATGACTCTTTTCCCCTACATGCTTAGAGATTACATCCAGGATGAGCTGTTCGATCACCGTGCCAGGAATGGTGAGGCTGGACCTGTAGTTTCCTTGGTCTTCCTTTTTGCCCTTTTTGAAGACCTCAGTGAATTGTTTCTAATAATTTCTTTCCATATCTCACAGGGCCTCTTAATCATAAATTTTGCTTTAATCCCAAATGTTTCAAATTCTCTAAAAAAATCATTCTTATTAAAGTATGTCTGGTAACTTTTTAATGAGTTGTTATTGTTGTTGTTGTTAT
>VZRX01018049.1:0-46645 GCA_013398075.1 Notiomystis cincta | reverse complement strand
ATATATAAAAAAGCTTTCACAATTCAGCTACAGGTCAGTAGTTCAACTTCTCCAGTGCCAAGTAAATTCAGTGAAGTATTTTAAGGCTGGCTTAGGCTTACACTAAGCATTCATGCTTAACAAGAAGAAAATTGCATGTGCCCCGAAAGACTTCATGGGGACAGGATCACATAGCCTTCTTAATAGCAAACTCCAACATTATTCACTGGTATCATCATTTGCAGCAGCATTCATACTCCATACATCCTCTTATCCTCTAGCTTTCCAAGCCTCGACCCTTCCCACAGTTCTGGGAAGAACTTCAGGTCTTAGTCTGCATCCTTCCACTACATCCTTCCAAAATGCAAACAGACTCCTGCTTTTATTCAGCTAGAGTAAAAGCCTCACTCACGCTAAAACCAATGTCCCACAAAACCACTTGCCATCCTATCCTCTTACTACACAGTCCCACCACCCATGTCCCCTACTTCCTGCTTTTTCATCCAACATTCTCCTTTATCTCAGCAGCTCTGTGCACCACAGTTACATCTTCTATCTTAACTAGAAAAGCAGGTGAGCTGAGCTCAGGTGGCTGTAGGTCCCCAAAGGCTGTACTGCCCCTCACAGAAGTTAACTGCTCTACTAAACAAGAAAAGCCCATGCACAAGCACTGGGGAACACCCCCCATATACTGGACTTCAATTAGTTCTCACATAGCTTGGGTTTTTTTAATTGTTTGTTAACTTAGAAAGCAAAATGGACTATAGGACAGGTTCTACAGGAGCAATATGCCAACCACTTCAACTATTCTGAAGGAGGGCTGAATAAAATAATTCCTGTCATAATTAGGCATGTTTTTTCAGTTTATAAAACCCAAATAAGGAATCTTCTAAAATCAAAAGGTCTTTCATATACTCACTTTTTACTTAAAGTGTCATAGAGAATAATTCTTTTATCCAAACCTACAGTTACAAGCAGCAGCTTATTGACTGGAGAAAAGCAGATTTCTGAGGCTGGTGCTTTATGAGTATTTTCAAAATTATGATATGGGTTCTGGCTATTTACATCCCAGAGAGTTACATTTCCACTGTCAGAAACAGTGCCCAGTAAGGATTTCTTAAAGGATGAATATTTCAAGTGTCGAATAGGCTGTAAAACAGACATAAAAATTAATTTTAACACCAATATTAAACATAATAATAGACTATTTTCTAAAGACACAAACAGATTAGATATACAAAGTTAAAGTAGTCTGCAAAGGCTTCCAACTCTGAAATATAAATAGTAAAATCAGAAAAATTAATTTTGTGTTACAATGTCATTTTTGCTATTGGGAGCAGATTTTTTTTTTTTTACTATTATGGGGTACCATATGAGCTAATCAGCAAAATTAAGGAAAAGAAAAAAAAAAAAAACCTTCTAGAAAAGTTTCTCAATTTTTCAGCAAATATAGTGCCTTCATACAAAAAACCCTCACACCACATCTAAAATTAAAGGACTGAAAAGGCACATTATTTCACCAACTAGTCTTCTGCCAAAAATGTTAAACTTAATTCCCCTTCACTGACTTGAGGTACTTGGATATAAGCCAATTTAATAACACACACAGAGTCCAGAGTTATGCAAGTATGTGGGTCCCACAGAACAGACTTCAACCTGTGGACTAAGCCTGCAGAAGAGGATAACATGAGCTGTTTGTCAAGTGCAGCCTTGCTATCAAAGAACCAGGTAATCCAGGAACTTGCCTTTCAGAAAAGATATTTTGTTTCCACCACGTTGCTTCAGAGGATGTTTTTTTGAGAAGCTCACTGGTCTAATACTACAGTACTCGATTTCCTGAATAATTTTACTTATGACCCATCTGTACCTATTTGCTCCTGTAACTATAATGCCCTTACATTTAAATGGTTTCCTAACTCCCCAGTGCTGCTATGCCCTGTTTTAATGAACAGCAACCTTACCTTCCTTCAGCATTTATTTTGCTATTAAAAAAAACAAAAAATGAGAGAGTCCCCCAGGACTGTTTTTTCAGTACCATCAGTCTTTTTGCAACTCTCCCAGTATGAATCTTCCTTGAATACAGACAACTAAAATCTTTTATGATCTTCAAAATACTCTGCTACTGCCTTTGCAACAGCAGTAACAATTCATCCATTTTATACTGCAAACACCCAGCTCGAAATATCCTAGATTGCATTTTCTTTTTTCAGTCTGTTTTGGTCATTGTCATTTCATATTATGAAATCCAACTCCTTCTTTCCTTTGGGAATTTTGAAATCTTACTCATAAGAGCCTCAGTTGTCCCCTAAATCTGGTATCTTGATTTCTACTCTGTCACAGTTATTACTGTGTCTATAACTTCAATCTTTTTTTGATACTGACACAATCCTCTCTTATGGGCAAATGCCTTTCCACTGGGTTTAATCATACTTCTACCTAGAATCACAGAATCGTTAAGGCTGAAAAAGATCTCAAAGACCATCAAGTTCAAGCCTTACTCCAGCACTGCTGTGTCCCTAAATGCCACACCTACACATTTTTTGAATGCTTTCAGGGATGATGATTCCATCACTTCCCTGAGCAGCCTTTTTCAATGCCTCACTACCCTCTCAGAGAAGAATTCTGTCCTAGTATCCAGTCTAAACTGGTGCAACTTGAGGCCATTTTCTCTTCTCCCATTGCTTGTTATCTGTGAGGAGAGACCAACACTCACCTTGCTAGTGCCTATTTTTGAGAGCAGTAGGGTCCCCCCTGTGACTCCTTTTCTCCAGGCTGAACAACCTCAGCTCCCTCAGCTGCTCCTCACAAGACCTGTGCTCCAGACCCTTCCCCAGTTTTGCTGACCTTACTTCTACTATCACAAGCACCACTGAAAATATTAAACAAGATAGATAATGAAAGAAAGTATTTTTTGATTTATCAATACAACTTGTTTCTTACCCATACTTTCTAGTATTTTCTCACAAAGCACTGAATCAAGTACTTTACTCAAGTCCAGTCCAATGAGTGCTCTTGTATTTTATTTGTCTGAAAATGCTCTCAAAAAGCTATTGTTTTATTCTGGCATATCACCACATCACATTGTTACTGGCCTTTATCCTATTTCTGTCTTAAACTTCATTTTAAGGGAGATATGTGTTGCTTCATATTCTTCCAGCATCATTTCCAGCACTTCTATTGCATGTCTTGCTGGAAGCCAAATTGCTTCAGCCTGCTTTAAAGAGGTAGCACCTTCAACTGCATACTGAAATAGGAATGAGTACAACTCTTCATCATTAATATGGTCCTCTACTGGTCACAATGGAGACATTTTTATCATAATTTTTCTGTTTGCTTACACTGAAAAAAATACTGAGAGATTCAGAAGTAATAGCTTCAATTACAAACAGGATCTATGTGGGAAATATTCCTGACCCTCACAGTTCTCTGAATTCTTCACCTCCAAACACCTTCCTCCTTAACTGCCCTGGCATCTGCTCATGTTTCATTTTCTCACTCCTGTCCTTCTGCTCACCAAGATTACTCTTCTAGCTCTTCTCAAACCTCCCTTGCTATCCTACCAAGTCAGCCATTTCCTTTTCTCCTTTATCCTTTTACTCTCACAGGTCTGGGCAAGTTCTCCATTTTCTTTCCTGTGCCTACATTCCCCATATTACCACTGCTCATCACTCTTGGCTTTAAAAGCTGACGAACATTTCACTCTATGGAGTGGCTGGAACCCATCACACTCCTTTACAAATCAGCCAGCTGTTCAAACAGCTGAACTAAATCCTGTTGCTAGGAGAGTTGCACCAGGCAGTAAAGATTTGAACAACCATTATGTTTTGAAACAAACCTTAATTTATCCTCACAACAGCAAGCAGATAAGAATCTGGTAGTCTAAATGAATGCCAATAGCAAAGACAAATTATGGGATCTGCAAACAACAGATCTCTTCTAATAAAACACAAAGGTGTTCTAAATTAAAATCAATTAATAGAATATAGGGCAATGCTTCTAAGAAAAGAATTTTGTTTAAAGTCAGAGAAAGCACTGCAATCTTGGGCTATTCTACTAATTGTAGAATCTACACAACATGAGAAATTAACTGGCAAAGAAACTACATTCCATAGTGCTGAATCAAACACAGACAAGCTAAAATTTATAAGGTTAGTTAGACTTCACATTCCTCAATTCTAAAAAAAGTTACTATGGAGTGGTGACCCTTCCTAAGTCAGACAACTAGCACCAAGATCAAACAGTATAATACACTGTTTATCCATTCAAGTTTACTCTTAAGGAAACCTGGCCCCTAAGCTATAAATCAAATAAAAACTTTTTAAATTTAACAGAATTACACAGGTCTTCAGATATTTGCTTCATTGCAGAATCAATTCTTCAATTCTCCAATTAAAACCCCAAAGAATAATCAAGCCACTTCTGCACATAAAAGCAAAGAACAGTTTTAGGATCGAAGACAAGCTGGTAAACTGGGACATCCAACTAGCCAACTCATTACAAAATCATAGCTCAATTCCATTTTAAATTAAAGCTATAATCAAATAACTGCCCTCCCTAAGAAAATGTTATAGACCCTTTAGAATGTGAACAGGAGATCTTTGTTTGCAATTACTTTAACACATCAAATAGCTTTATCCATCCTAAAGGTCACTCAGCTTTGCAGCAGACTTCGTGATTTCACCTGACAAAATAGTTTTTCTCGGCATATCTCTTAACCCTAATCACTTTTTGGTGGAAAGGATTGAATATATCAAACAGGTTCATGCAAATCATCCTCACAAGAATTTCTTCATTTTCCAATTAGCCAGCAGCCTAGTCCCCACTCTGGATATTCACCTCAGCTACATAATCCAGACATGGACCTCCCTACAGCTCCTGCCTCACATCCACATTCTTCACAAGATCATAACAATCAAATCAGAAAAATGACCTGAGTATATAGATGGATTTTTAAGATCAAACCAAGTATGAAGTACAATTTTGCTTCAATATAAGTATGAGACTGGCGATGGATCAAAGACACTGCAGCACCTAGGAGCAGAGACAGTTTAAATTTAAAAGAGATTTTTCATCAGAAGATACACCATAATTCCCGAGATGCTCTGAGATTGTAAGAGATTTTTCACCAAGTTATACTGTTCGTGCGACACAGCAGAAGAATTTAATTTGACACTATCTGCAATCTAAGACTGAAAAAGTTGTTGCAGTAACAGAAAAGGAATAAGTCACAACTTCAGCATTCCTTGCAACATTAAAGGTCAGGTTTAGGACCACAGGAACAGTTCTGCATCCCCTAGGCAGCTCCTACCTCTGTAAACATGATTCAGTAAAAAATAAAAGCATGCCTAGAACTCAAACACATGGCTATCCATAAGACAAGACAACTCTCACCAAGAGCACACATTGGAATTTCCAGTGGGACAACACAGCTCATTTACTACTGCAAATGCTCTTATATCAAGGGAATTCCCCTTGTGGTACCCACTGATTCTTTTAATATCTTTTGAGTCTGCAGAAAGGAATTGCACTGGCAAACCCCCCCCGACACATATGCTTTGTGTTTGTCTTGTGCACAATCTTCCTTCAAAGCAGTTCTCCCAAATACTAACTAAACACCTAAGTAGGTAAGATCAAACCTCATTACTTTTCTCTTTGAGCAGCTGTGTAATTTTAATCTCCAGATTAAATAAATTTATTTCCAAATACAGGCTTGTATTCACCCCTACTGTACAGTTAGCTCTGAATAAGTTAGAACCCAGGCTGCTTGGTCTCCGCCCTCTGCAACAATATACATTGAGTGGTAAATTGAAACCTTGCTTTGGTTTCTAAAGCCAACTGTGCTTTAATCACTTCTAAGATATCTAAAAGTTTGTTCTTGAGGAACCAGTGTCTATCAAGTAAAATTTCCTCTAACCTGTATAGAAATAAAGGCACTTGAGAAATTTGTATTTCAATGCTACCTATTATTTAAGGGTATAATGCACACAGTGGTCTGCTTTTTCCTTTCCTTAAGGGCACTTTTAAAAATTAAAATGAAACAGAATACCAAAAGCTCTTGATACGTACTTTCAATTTCTACAGACTGCAAATTAAGCTTATTTCCTGAAGGGAACTTAACTCAGATAGCCTACCTGTCTGCTGCCATAACCAAAGGGAGTACTTGATAAATTGGTAGTAACACTGTGTAGGATGATTTCACCACTCAAAGATCCTGAAACAACGTAGCCATCGTTCCAATTATATGCAACACACGTGACTTCATCTTTATGATCCTGCGGGAAAGGGAGGTTAGAGGGAGAGTGTTAAGGACATTTTCCTAATTTATGCTTTTGCAAAAAAACTTCAGCTTGATTTTTTCTGACAATCTGTAACATTTTAAAATATTTACGAGCTGTTATAGAATATCACAGAAAACAGGAGCAAAACATACCAAAGATCAACCATAACCACTCTCTGACTGTTTGCATTCGGTGGCTATAATAAATTAGTAAAGATGATCACGTAATTATATACAATATTTTAATGAGACAACCGGAGATATTTACCACAGGTGTTACGAATGTAATTTTTAAGTAAAGCCTCCCAGAAACCAGTGATATTTGAATATACTTTCTGTTAATGTGATGTTCTACTGCCAACTTCCCCTTCTGTCACTTTTAGCATTAACACATTTATTTACCAACTAGCTTTTCAGTACAATCATTTGCAGTGATGATATTGTGTATAATGAACATATTATTGTTGCCCTATATTCCTATATAGGAGAAGACAATCCAGTACTTCTAATCCAAAAGTTAGGAATAGATATTTAAAGTATTGTATTGGCTACCTAGCAGTTCTGTGTCAAACTGTAACTCAAAGTCCAAGCAAAAAGGATACATCAAAGCTGAAGTTTCATAGCCTCTTAAAACTGTGGTGCTAAATAAGGGCAAACCATCTACTGAAGGCATCTGGGAAAGATACTAAGCCACCCTAGGTTCTGTGCATCATAAAAAGGTTTCAGAGAATTCATACTGGCTCAGTTAGAAGACAACCATCTCCCATGTTCGCACAACATTAGTTCTGCTACAGTATTCTACAAATACAGAAGTGTTTTCTCCCTCAACACATCAGAAACAGCAATTACCTGGAATGCAACTCCTGGAAAAAAATCCCCATCAGACAATACAAATAAAAATTTGAAAAATAAGAAGTCTTTTCTGAAAGTTTAAACATATATTACAGAATTGTACTCTGAAAACACCAAGTTACAGATGTTTTTAAAATCTGCTACTTACAGCACATAAGGAACACAAACTTTAACAGGACCCAGATGTGTGCTAGCTCCTATCTGTGACCTTGATCCCACAGACACCAGACTTAGAGAAAGTATATTTTTTACAGTTGGCAGCAAAACCCAGGAGTGGAAAGCTACACTTCTTCCTCAGCCCAACTTACCTTGAGGCTGCGGTAAATCTTTCTGGACTTCAAATCCCAGATATTAACAGTGTTATCAAGACCTCCACTGATGATATGTGAAGAACTAGAATTCAAGCTCACACATGTCTGTTTTGCCTAACAGAGAAAGAAGAAAAAAAGATGCTAAAGATAATTAAGGTCATTTATTCAAATATACTTAAAAGTATATTGATGTGTTTTCATTTCCATCAGCACAAACAGTCCCACTGACAGACAGACCTATTTATACTCTACAGCCATTCCCCCTCAAAAGACATTTAAAATCCAGGCCAGTTTGGACATACATTTAATATATTTAAAAATGTAAGTATATTAATTAACAAACCCTCAAATGCTCGCATTTCCCCATTCCCATTTCAATTTCTGGCACTTTTTCCCCTAATATGCATTTTCCCTTTAAGTTATAGCTCTGTAAAGTGCAATCATAGTCTTTTATTCAGGTACTGAGGTTTTTTTAAAAAAAAGTCGTAAGTTAAGGGAAAAAAACTCTTCAGAAGAAAATCAAGAAGTTGTCTAAGTTACATACTTCACATTCCCTAAACATTACAGGGAATATTATAGCAGCAAACCTCATAATTCGGTTAAGTGATTCTTTTTAAAATAATCACTGAAGTACCAGCTTTTGAAAAAAAAAATGTCAATCTTAATGATAGGCCTACATTGAGGACAAATTATTATTCAGTTCTAGCACGTTGAAAATTCACTTTTAAGTTTTCGAGATTTGAGTGAAGAAAAAACAAGTCCATCTAATTATTGACATGGTAAAATTGCAAGGGATTACATTAGGTATAGATCAAATTTAGTGAAATCCTCAGGACAAACACTCCACCTTTGAAAGTGTTTGCTTCAGCATCCTAAAAGCAAGGTTTGAACAAGTTTTCAGAAAACTTCCAGTCCAAATTAGCATTACAACTATCCAAGGAGAATAATTAGAATGGTTTAGAACATCAGCAAGCTATTTAAGTGACCATGTGAAGAGACTCTTCTAAAACTAAGTCCAGCTTTTTGAAGTGCCACACTTCCATTTAACAGGGGAAAAAAAAGCCTGGAACACAGCACAAATTCTCCTTGTTTCTTGCAATTTCAGAAGCTGGCACATGAACGATCAAAGAACAATCTCTACACAGACTCTTGTTTTCCAGTGTACAGTTCAGAGTCATGCACAAGACTTACAGCTCAAGCTGGAAAAGGAAGCTCAGACTTGAGCTCTATTCCATCTCCTACACATTAGATCACATTTGCATAACTGCATCTGTATCTTCTTACTGACAGAACTATTTTAAAAGCACTATTGCCCCCACTCCTTACATGTATTTAACAATACACAAAGAAATGTTTTTACATGTGTGTCATAGTTCTAACAATACTAAAATTAAATTGATCCCAATATGCAGAACAGATGTGAGACACACAGGATACCAAGTGAACTGGGGAAAAAATGAGGGAAAAGCATTAGGCATACTTACTCCTTCAGCTATTTCAAAGAGTGGAACAGGTTTGCTTTTACAGCTTGAAATAACTATTTTATCACCGGCAGCAGAAGCAGTGGCCAGGTATCTGTCTTTGTCACAATTTAAGGAGCGTAATTGTAGGATACTGGTGATTAATAAAAGCAACAGGAAGCTTCCTTTATTGAACAGAAGACAGATTGGCTAAACAGTCTAAATCACTGTACCTTGAAGGGACCTAGAAACAGAAACATAAGGCTATTTCCCAAGCTTTCATTAAGAAGCTCTTGAATTAAGTACAGCCCTTTCTTGCCAATACAAGAGAGAGAGCTATTTCTTTGTTAGAAAAGATGAGAAATATCTGCCAGGTATTATTTAAGAGCTCTTTACCACTAAGGCAGCTTATCCAGTCTACAATTCTGTTTCCCCACAGCCCCAAGTAAGAGCCCTATTTATCACTAGTTCAAAGGAATGTCTGTTGCTCTTAGCAGACTATGGATTTAAAGAATGGTCCTGGTCATGACAAATGCTAGACTACTTCACCACAGAGTTTCTAGAGTACAATGAGCAGTTGCCAATTTCTCCAACTCTGTACTGAGAAAAGAAAAACAAAAGCCCAGAAAGGACCTTTTATGAAACCAAGTACCCCAAAGTAATAGGAACAGTTATAGAACTACAGGGCAGGGAGAGTGCATCTGCACTGCCACCAAACAAACTGAGTATTCATCTTCAGGCCAACGACAATTGTGATTTTGTATTTGCTCATTTAACCAACAAGCTTAAACACTGGTTAATTAGCTGGATTTAACACAAGAGAACCAGCAGGTAGAGAAGTGCTTGCTATTGCCTTCACTATTTTAAGGCACTTTTTTAGAATTTTACAGAACTATGCAGAACCAAAACTAATGCTTTATCCCTAACAAGCTGACAAGTCTATAAAGCAAGGTACTTCACTGTTTCAGTTTTGGGAGATAGAGAGGAGACTTGGTAGAAGAAAACATATAAGACAGACTGTCTGTAGATAAAAGTTTACTAAACACAAACAAGTGCATATGCATATAGATGAAAACATTATATCTGTGCTTCAAATTCTCTGCAAGCTCCAGAGCTAAAATATTCATTTGTGTTCCAGCTGGTGTAACTCTTTTTGCCATACCTGACTTAGAGGACAGACATCCAGAACTTGCAGGACTCAGGTGCTATGTGCCAGCATCCTGTCCTCCTTCTACCTCAAGATGAAGCACCACCAGCTTCTCCTGTCACAGCCACACAAGCTGCTCCCCTGACAGCCCACTGAGATTTCTCATACCTTCACCTAACACTTGGCCCCTGTATCACTATCCTAGAACTGGCTTCCAAGTCAGAGGTGAAAGACCTAAATGGGTCAGATCCATTTTGATGATAAACCACCAACAACCTTCACGTTTTCCTATGCAACCAACGCGTTTGTGCTTCCTCTCTAAATGCTACAAGCAACAAAAACAGTGCCAACTCAAAGACTACCAGAATCAACAAGAAGCTGTCCCAGGGAAAAAAAAAAATCTTTGATTACAATTTTCCTCACTATACTATGTATAGAATTTTACTACACCAGCAGTTGCTTTGCTCAAGCTTGTCAGTTAATTGAGCACTGTCTTGAAAGTCATTATCATAATCAACTACCAAAGAAACAAATGAGTAAGCTTTACAGTTGGCAGGCAATTCAGGCATATTAGAGCCATTAGAAAAGTGCTGGCTCCTGAGATGACAAATGTCTTCAGAATTATTTACCATCCTGAACTGATTCTGTAAATCCTTTCAATGTGGGGAACCACAAAACTTTCCTCAAAATACATACCAATTTTTTTTTATACAGGACTTCAAAATGTATCAGATTTGTGTTTTACAAATGCTTCAGTAAAAAAAGGATAGAAAAAACCACTGGAATTTTGCAGAATATCCACAAAAATATGGCTGAAACTGTAAAGGATACTATTGCTGGCCCAGCATAGTGAACTGACTGGATGTGAGGGTGTATGTGGGTTGAACTGCTCCACCACAGTGAGAGATGAGGAATCCCATATTTTAATGTCATCTCCTGATGATGCAAAACGTATGCTTTCTTGCATGGCTGCACCTATTTTGGCAGAAATAAATGAAAAAGTGAAAATACATAAAAAAATATAAAACAGGAAACCTAAGAATTCAAAGTAACAATTTTAAATGGTACAGTTGAAGTTTTCTTGAAAACAGTGACATTTATTTGGAGAGTTAGAGTCAGTACCGTTCAGCTGCACACACGAGTGAAGGCAGCAGGCGCTCCAAGCTTTTGCTACTTGAATTCTTGCAGGAAATGCGCGGCTTCTTTTTCACAAAGCCATCCCCTCTGTGGCATCAAGAGACTAAAATGAAGCTTTTATCTCCGCAGTTCACAGCTGCCTACCGGGAAGCTGTGTATTTGAAGGAGCTATTCCCACCGGTAGATGGGGATATACAAACCAGAATCCAACTGTTGCAGGGGAAGGCTGGGAGCATGGACCTAAAGGACCCCAGCGTTCATCTCACCCCTGCAAAGGGTGAGAATCCTTTAAACTAACCCGCTGACAGTAGAATGGGAGAGACAATGAGTCACCTGTCATCGCAGCTTACTAAACATTACAGAACAAAAAGGCCCAGAAGAATGTACTACTGCTTGTTTTGAGTGACACCGTTTTAATACCTAAAGCTTGGTTACCCGCTGCCTGGTTTGAAACAGTGACTCTCAGCTTTCTACTCCTGGTAATTTTAAACCACCAACAAACGCGGACTCTAAGCTGAGCGTTCCCTTGAGCTGCAAACGTAACCAGCCCTCAGCCGAAGCCTGCGGGACGTTTCCGCACAGCTTGAGGCCATTCGCTCTTACTGCGCGGAGTGTCAACGCTCACAGAGCCGCTCAAGCGATGCGCGGTCNCCCGGCGCTACGGCGGCCCGGAGGGGCCTCGGGGCTCCCGCGCCGGGAAGGGCCGGGAGCCGCCGGGATCGGTCACCGCGCCCGGCCCGGGAAAGTCCCTGCGGAGACGGGCCCCTGGCCCGGCCCGGCCCGGAGCCGCCCCCCGGCACCTGCTGAAGGTGGCACTGGCCACGCGTTGGCAGTGAAGTGCCGCGGTGGGCTGCGGGGCCAGTGTGCCGCGCCCGGAGCTGAAGGCAGCGGAGGGCGGTGTGTGGCGGCGCTGAGCGAAGGGCGCCGCACAGCCCCTCCTGGCAGGGCCTGCTCCGGGGCCCGGGGCTTCGGCACGGAGAAACGGGCCGCGGCACTGAATAATTCCCTTCCAGTAACAGCAGGCCGTGGAGAGCCGCCGCCGCTGTTTGCCCACTCGGAATATAGCTGTATTCTGGGCGTGCAGAATTTTACAGGAGGCACTTCTCTGTTATTTTCAGCTGTAAAATAAAAGGTAGCACTTCCCTTAAGGTAATACGTATTTGCACTCCTGCTTTGTAGTCCCAAACACAAAATTATTTACTCAGTTGTTGACTTTAAAGGTATAGTAGATGTGGGACCTGTAGCAAAACTTTCTGTAGAGATCTGCCTTCGAGTGAGTACCCTGTGTACCCTCAGAACCAGTGGAGCTGAGATGCCTGATTTGCTTTCCTTTCCTGTTGGAGTCTTGGTTTTCCAAGTTCATTTAATGTCCAGGCTGTAAAAGTGAACTCAGGAGAAGTCATGCCACCTTTAACAAAATGCCATTATTTCCCTACAGCAATGAGGATCATGTCTTTATTGCATCTATTAATCCTCATAAACCAATCATTAGTCATAATTTGTATCTTCCACCACTGCCTTCTCAGCTGAGTGTTAAGGGATCCACAGCATTCCTGAAGTCTTCACCCTCACTCCACTTTATAGTCCTAATTTGCTGCTAAACCTGTGATGTTTCACTTCTGAGGCCAAGGCTTCTTACTCCATCCAAGCTCCAGTACAGAGACTCTAAAGCCTTTTCTTTACCACAACCTCTGGCTTTTTTTCTTTATCTCCTCACTGTGGAGCACACCTGTTTTTACAGACAGGTAGGTGAGTACCTGCCTGCCAAGCCCTGAAGCCTTGGACAATTAAAATTTGGGGGGATTTTAAGTAAACGTTATCAGCATGTTTTGCTTCATTCTATAACAGCCCCCAGTTAAATCAGTTTTTCCTGCTGGTAGGACCTTTGCTGGCATTTTTTTATGCCAGTGCCTGTGCTGTGTAATTTTTTGATATTTGTAGAAGCACTGGGACATGGTGGTGTATCCTGTTTGGGGAAAGGACCAAGAAGGCAGCAGGAAGCCCAGCCCTTAAATTCAGAGTGGTGTTGTTGCTGAAAGGCCACCAGTGCAAGGCAGGGCATTCCCAGCAACTGTGCAAGGCTAAAAGCAGTGGAAGGGTGAGCAATACACTGGTGAAGAGAGATAAAAATAGTAACAGTTTATACAATAATTTTAACAGTACTATTAGTATTATTAGTAAAACTTTTTGGGTAGAGAAGTATTGTTTCTTTTCCCATAATAACCAGACCTGGATTAATAACAATTACTGGATTAAGCTAGGATTTCAATTATACTAACACCTTTTTGCCTTTAAACATACATAAGTTTCCTCTTTGCCCATAAACAAGGTTTTCATCACAGGGACAGTGACATTAGGTTCTGAAGGATGAACCACAGAGTTCCAGTGGAGTAAGACCAGTCAGGACACCAGGGGAAAAAAGGCCTGAATTTCTTTGTGATTTTACTTGTTTTTTAGAGCAGTTTGGAAACCACTTTAAAGTTGGTATTCTCCCATTTGGTAGTGGAATCACAGGAATGTAACAGAGCAAGTGATACACTGCCCATTGTATGATGATAAAATGTATACAGTAATTTCATGGGATGGACAGAACCTTGACTTTCAGTGCTGGCTCTGCTGCACAGGAGCTCTGTGGTGCCAGAGGATTTCATGGGATGGACAGAACCTTGACTTTCAGTGCTGGCTCTGCTGCACAGGAGCTCTGTGGTGCCAGAGGATTTCATGGGATGGACAGAACCTTGACTTTCAGTGCTGGCTCTGCTGCACAGGAGCTCTGTGGTGCCAGAATCCACGGGGAATGGAGCGAGCATCACGGCCAAGAAGCAAGGAGCTTTGCCTAGGACACTGAAAATGTTTGGTGGCTGCTGAAATGTTCTTTTCCACTCTGGATGTCTGGGCAGGAGCTAAACCAGCCCTGTAGGAGCTGTGTGTCTGCACAGACTTCCACCCTCCCGACAGGACTACAGGGCTGGCTCCGTGTTCTCGTGACTGTTCCTTAGGGAGCGCGTTCTGGTTCCGCACCGAGAGGTTTGGTGCCGTTCGCTTCAGCACCTTCTTTCTTTTTTCCTTTGCACATTAAGTAGAATCCCAGATCATGCTGAGATGGGAGACAAATGAGAATAATTCTAATTATCTCTGGGGTTTCAAAGTGGAAAATTAAATTGCAGTGGTAAATATTTGACTTCAGCACTTGCCTCTGGACCCTTTCACCCACTCTGTTTTAAAGATTAACCTATGCTTCATATTTTCACTTCTCTCATTTAATGATGTACTCAGGATCTTTAACTCAAAGAAAACCTTTGGCAAGCATAAATGGATCTCTCTGCTGGCTTAATTAGTTCAGCATATTAGCCAAAAATTAATTCTAGCTCCATCATTATCCTTTTAAAGAATCTTCCTTCTTGGATTTCACTGAAAATGGATTGGAAACAAATGACTGTTCCCTTTACAGAGTGTCTCAACTGAATAATAGCATAAATACCCTTCCTCTTTCATTCAAGGATCTGAAAAAATTTTCCAAATGTTGATGCAGAAAACTTAAAATCCCTCACTGATGAGGGGATTACTGTTATTGTCAGATAAAGAAACTGAGGCATAGCAAGGGTAATTACTAGGATTATTTTGTTAGATTGATGTCATCCAAAAAACAGATATATACTTTGGACAACAAAAAATTATTGTGAATTGGAGCTGTAGTGGAATTTAAAAACCAGTCACATACAATTGGATAAATCTGTGTGAAATTACTGATTTCCACATCATAAAATTAATTTAACCAGAAATAATTTCAAGTTACTATATATTTGTAGGCATAAGAAATCCTGTGAATGCCTTGAATATACATCATCTTTCAAGGCACCAATATAACTTAAAACTATATTGAAACAATATTTGAAAACTAAAATATCCCAAAATCTATTCAGACCTTTCAGTGTTGAGCTCTAGCATGTTCTTTTTAATTACAGGACCAGAAGCTGGTTTTGTTCTCAGCATTTTTGCTTCATTCAGTTCACAGAACAGAAAATACTGAAATAATTTTAAAACCCCAAACACCTCTTTTCACTGTCCTTTAGTTTTGCATAGGTCTTTCTTGTCCCTCACCCAAGGGGATGCACTGAAGATAAAATGCCATTCTTTTCAGAATCTTTCATTTCTCCCCACAATGTACTCTCCCTCTCTCTCTCTCTCCCCCTCTCCTTGCCCCATCCCAGAAATGATCAGATAGGGAAGCACTATCCATTCTTTCCACAGATGTAGAATGGAGAAACATTTCAGTTCAAATTTGAAAAGAACTGCTAAACAAGCTGGTGGTTCAAAGCTGTCAATATGGTAAGTAGCTCTTTGGCATTGTTGTATGGGGCAGATCATAGAGAAGACCTTCCCATAGCAGGAGGGTCTTCCTGCACACAGTGAAATCCTCCTTCCTCCTCTTCATTTTTCATTTTGGAGACAGTGACACAGAAAAGTATTCTATGCAAGCCTCATTCAGCATGGTGCTGACACAAATCTATTCTGGTTTCATATATTGAAGGCTTCAGTCTCCATTCACTGGTACAGAAAAAACCCACCCAGCTACTGTAATACATAACCAAGAAACAATTTACTTTGCAATTACTTTTATACTTTTTTTCTGGGTGATTACTGGTGACATTCAGATATGAGCTTCCCTCCTTACAAGCAGATTTTAACTAAAGAGTTTAATTATATGCTAAAAGAAAAATGTTTTCTCCAATGTTTCTTTTGAAACCTGCATTGAATACTTTATCCTGTGTTTATGGGAATAAAATCTGCTGCTATGGATACAGTGAGGTCAACATTTTAATGTTATTTCATTCTGCTGTGTTAAAGGATAATATTTTTCTTTGAAAAAATTCTGAAAAAGTATGCATTATAAGAAAGTAAGTATAGTAATGTATTTTAAATGAATATGTAAAGGCTTTTATTTAATATTTCTCTTTCAATTATAGGAATTATAACAAGGTCCAGACAGGCAGCACTGAGAAAACACCTTGTCTGTAATAGGACTTCACTTCCATTTTCACCTGATGCTATAGCATGTTTTACAAATATTAATTAAGCTGCATTAAAGTCCTATGATAATCTTCAAGGTGACTCCAAACAGAAAAAGATAGGTTTATTGTTTTTACAAAGCACAATGAAAGACAGAACAGTTTAAAAAAATTTTTAAAAAGATGCAATTTCTTACTCATTCCTTATAGAAGAAAAATCTTTCCTGCTTTTTGAATAACTGCAGAAAAATAAATTCTTTTAATGAAAGAATAATGCTAAGAAGTATGTCCTCCAAACTGACTGTAAGGCAGCTGAGTTAAATAATCATACTAACTCAGTTTTAAAACTGTCTTGCAAAAGTAACTGTCCTATCAATTACTCACTTTTTCCTTTCTTTTTATCACTGTATCATAATCCTTCTAATTTTCCTACTATCTACAGCATTCCAGGAAAGAGTACACAAAATAAAAAACAGCTCAACTTTTAAACAGCTACACACAGCACAAATACATTGTCTTCTTTCTTTTATAGGAATGAAGAAAAATAGGAGAAAACTTTACTCCCTATCTCCCTATACTGATCACATTTAAGATACTCATTATGCTGAATCTTACCTCTCTCTCCCTCTTTCTCCCTAAAAGAAACTTCACTCAACTAGGTCACATTTTTCTGACAAGCACCAGCCAAGGTAAATCTGCAATTTGCAAATAGCTCAAAAAAGTTTATTATTTTATCACTGGGGTACAGTACAGTGAATACCTGACTGAAGTGAAAGGGACTGGCATTTTTCACAGGAAATGAACCCAGGAATGGTAACCATTAAAGCTGAATTTTCCTGGCAATACAAAAACATAACTAGTGATAGGACAAGTCTCACAGGATTCCTGGCAATGTAAGTAGCAAAGGAGTGCCTGGCTTTGGGATGTGAGCAAAACCAAAGGGCCATGGCCCCTCTCTGGTCCACTAATTCACTCGTTCATGCCAAATTCTCCATCTCAGCATTTGAGATGCTCCAGCAACTGAGATGGAGAACATGCTCAAGCATGTTGCCTCAGGTGGCTCTTGTTAGGACTCATTTGTTTCTTGAGCACTTTAAACATTCAGAGAGCTTCCCTTAGCTTTTTAGAATGATATAAAAATATTCTATATTGTTAGATTTTATTCTATCTTCTGCCTTGTTGGGAGGGAGTTGTTCATTTGTTGTGGGAGTTTTGTTTGGCTTTTTAAAAAATGCTTTGAAATTATGAAGACATCTGAATGATCACTCATGCCCTCAACAACCTGAAATGCTAGTTTCCAAACAGGTGAATAAAAGAACAAAGTCAGTGATGATTTTAGGCCCCACCAAAAATTCTCAACTTCAGAAATAATACCAACTTTTGATAACTGCAAAAGCAATTTAAAAATTGCTGATGAGAATAAAACTTCAGAGGAAAAAGGAATATCTATTAGCAGATGCTGGAGGACTACAAACCAATTCAGCTTTTCTAAACAGTAAGAAATTATTGAATAGCTAGAAAATCCTCTTATTAAGAAACTACTTATTCCTAAAAAATTATTTTACTTTTAAAAACTATTAATGATTAAATAATTAGAAATAAGCTAAAAGTGAAAATTATAAAACATAACAGGAGCCAAATCCTGTGTGATCAATGAAGTTGTTACATTAACAGTAGAACTTAAGTCTAAGTCTGTAGCTTCAGCTAATAACTGATTAAGTTATTGCAAAATAGCATTTAGTGAAGCAGAGAGATGATCCAGTCGAAAAGACTTCCTTCAGTTATTTTACATCCATGGGCAAGATCAAACATATCTTGCAAATTTGTTATTGATTGGAAAGTAACATCAAATGGGATCTGAAAAAAAAAATCCAAATTATTAAGCTTAGAGGTACCAAAAATACATCTATGCCAATATACATATATATATATATATATGAGTACATATACAAATATAAGCCAATAGTTCCATGTAAAGCCAGATTTCTGAACTACAACCAACAAAAAAGTTAGAAATACTTCTTGCCTCAGTACAAATTTGTGGTTAACGACATCTCTTGCAGGAAACTAGTGAAACAGGATTCAAGGGAGGAAACCTTTATGAACAGTCTTGCTCACAAAGTTTATCATGATCTTCTGTAGGTAAATGAAGAGCAGCAAGAATGATTAGTAATTTGGAAGGCTTTTCTTAAGATGAGAAATTGAAGGAATTGAGCTAACAGTAAAAGGTGAAATAGAGGGCAATGTTAAACTGGTTTGTGTGTCCACTGAACACAGAGAGCTATTTAACTGATTAGGTATCAAGAAAAAACAATTAAAGGAAGAGAAGCTTAGAACAAGCTACCTAGGGAGGTTAATTTTTAATGCAATTATTTTATTTATAAATTTACTTCTAACATTTAAGATTGAAGCCTCCAAACGCTAAAGTTTATCTCTCTCAAGGACATAGGTACTCATTAAATAGCTTTAAAAACAAGCAGGCTGATCATTTTTTATTCTTAAAACATGAAGAGTCAAATAATTTTAAATGAATAATTCAATGAAAATGCACTTTTTCCATTTGTAAATATAATTCAGGGCTGAATCAAAAGCACTGTAAGACACACAGACAGAAAAAAACCAGAATCAAAGGGAAAGCGAAAACAGGATAGGTGTGTGACAGCTCAGACAATGAGAAAACAAAGACCACAAATTAGAACTGACTTTGTCCAATTAATTCACCAGATGATGAGCAACAAAAAAGTGTTTGGTGAGGGAAAATGGTGAAGAACTACATATAAGAAATGTATCTGCTGCTTTCTCCTGCATGCAAAAAGGGAATGTACTATTCTATGGTGTCCATAGTCCCTCTCTGAGCTTTCTGTCTCTGGCTGAGACAGAGTAATGCACACGTACAACCTGCGTGGAAGTTTGGAAATGCTACTTTGAAATATGCTATACATTATAAAGTGCTGAGCACCCTACAAGTTCTGTTGGCTTCAGAGAAGAACGAAGATACTCAGCATCTTGAAGGATTAGCCTTCAGCTGCTCATCCAAAACTACCATATCTAAAAGCATCTTAGTTTGAAGTTTGTATTTGAAACTTCAGAGTGAAAAGCTTTGTGATGTTCCACCTGTTGAAACACTTTTTAGTTTGTTGTGGAATTTAGCGAGAATAAAACAGAGCAGTAAACATCATATTCTTACTAGAAGAACACCATTAAATCTTCTCCCTCACTTGCACTGTAGATCCACAAATAGAAGCAGGCAAACTGAAAGGAATTCAGAAGAATTTAAACAGTTCCAGACAGTTTTCATGATTCTGTGGAAGTTTGTCTGTATCTTTCCCTAGGAATCTATCAGATCTTGCTACCACACAAGATACTTCGGTGGGACTCTGGAAAGTACAGCTTTGCAGAAGGGATGTGGGTGTATTCTGATGCATTGAAACAGCCAGACTGAGTGGTGTGAAGGTCTGGCAGTCATGTGAGAGAGCACTTCAGGGATGGCAAGAATGGCACAAAGTCTGTCAAAAGGAAATGTGTACTCAGGTACTGGACTGCAGGACGCACAGGACAGCACTGCAGATTCTCTCTTCTGTAATGGGCCACTAGCCCAACTGATCTCAGAAAAACTCAGGATTCTTTTCTGGTAGGAAGAGCTATCTGTCTGCAAGAGTGCAGTGGATGCCTTTTCCATTATCATTCCATTGTGAACAATTACTGGCAAGACATTTGAGGATTAGTTGAGGGAGTGATATGTTACAGTGGATTCCAGAATCTCCCGTGGAGTCCCTTGAACGCTGGCAGCTGTGGTGCTTTCCTGATGTCCCCAGGGTGCCTGAGAACACTGAACAGCACTGCTCCCTGCTGTGGGCCAGTTCCCACTGTCTCCTCTGGATACTGACTGGGTAATGGGATGAATCAGACGTTTTGTCCAGCAGCATGGACAAAAAATGGCATGTTATCTCTCAAAACATGTCATGGGCAAGGCAGAGAAAGCTAAAGAAAATAGAAGAATCAAGCCTGAGGAACTGCAAAAATGCAAGAATGGAAAGAAATTGCATTTGGCAATTGCATTATGGAAATTCACTGGAGTCTATGTAAACAATGACCAGAGAGTGCTGGATAATCTGTATTAACCATTGTGAGAAAAATCCCCTTTTAATACATTTTTGCATATATGAAAAATTGATTCTAACAAACAGTGAAGATATTCACAGTTTGTAATCATGCATATTTGTATTTTATTTGTAAAGACCATAAAATAAAACCAAAACAGAAAGTCCAACAATGAGAAAAAAAATGGGAAGATGCTTAGTGGTATAATCCATGTTTCAGTTTAACTGAACAATTGTTTTATTTTAGAAAACAGATTTTTATTCTTAATGAGAACAACATACCTCAGTTAATGGTGAGGACAGGGCTGGAACAACAGACAGCAGTGCTTTGACTTCAGATAAACACCTTTTAGCAATTTCCTAATGGTGTAAAATAAGAAAAAACTTGTACTATCTCTGTAGTGCAAACATATGCTGTACTATCAGTCTCCTCCGATAAGCCAACAGATGGCTCAGCCTTACAAAATTGTTCAGAATATTCAAGTTTTAGGTTATTCTAATTGAATTCACAGCAAAATAAACCTTAGCTGATGAATATAAATTTTCTGCAACACAAATAGTTGTGTTTCCTGTACAAACACAAGTGCCCAAACCTTGTGGTTTCTACTGAGGCAAAATTGCTCCTGGTTCAGGTTTTAAATCTAGTAATTGAACATACTTCTGCTATGTGTTTACTGAAGATATTATAAACAAACACCCTGACAAGATGATATTTATACATGTATAATGCATGGCATGTTAATCTTATTAGTATTCTAAACATTGTTGTACCAATTACTGACATACATTAATGAAATTTTGAGCAAACACCTTCAGGTAATCAGAAACACCCACTAAAGGACAGCTCAGTCTACCCTCCTGAAAGCTGTGATTGGCCCAAATATCATTTGTTCTTCAAGCTGGTCAAAATACAGCCTCGTAATAATGGCACAGTGCACAATTGTCACTGTTTCACAGCATCCATCAGACAAAATGACAGCCTCTACATCATTAATCATTTCACATAATAGATATAAAGAGAATCCTGTCACATGATAAATGTCTCCCACTTTGAAAATAAACGTCTATTTTGCCTTGGCATTTATCAAGCAGCACTTATGCTGTGGCAACATTCTATTCCAATGACATTATCTCAAACAGACCACATGGAAAATTCTGAAATTACCTTTTGTGTGTGTGTATGTGGGGAGAGTTATTTGCTTGTGGACCATATTCAGCCTTGCTAATAAAAAGAAAAGAGGACGATGGCATAGAGAAAATGAAAATAAATTCAGTGCCAGTTTTAGTCCTCTCTCAATAATGGCATTAGAAGGTTCTTATTTCAGAAACCATCACTGCCCATTTTACATTGAAGATGTGTAAGTGATGTTTAAAAAGCACTTTGGGGTTGATCGCTGTGCTAATTTAACACACTGCCAAGGATTTTCAGCTGTGGATTACTATAAATTAGGTATCAGTTTCCAAATCTATGTACCTGCAGAGGCAGCCTTTATTTTCAAGTAGAAGGTTGAAAATGCCTGGGGTGTTTTTGTGAAGTGACAAGCAATATATAAGGAAAAGTTAAATATTAAATAAAGAGTGAAAGTATTTCAACTTTTCTTTAAAGACGTGAGGGGAGCTTAATGTCTGCCTTTATGCCTGCCTTCCAAGTTACCTGTCATTTATTTCCCCAAAATAGACATCTTAAATCAAGCCAAATATATATAAGAGCTGAACTGTTCTCACTTACTTCTGTTTTTTCATCAAGATGCACTTTCACATCACTCATTTGGGGTTTATTTGAAGGATTTTTTTTCAAAGTTTCACTTTGTTCAAGAAAACTTGTAGGTACTGAAGATGAAAAGCTCTTAGAACCTTGCATCAATACTTCAATTTGCTCCTTCAGATCAGACAACTTCTCTCTTAAAGAAATAATTCTAAAAGACAAAGATTTTCATTATTACTGTTGTAAAATAATAATATTTGGTTTATTCTAGGTATAATTAAGCTGACCTAGCTTTTATTACATATTGATTCGGTTCTATATTTTCTTTCAGTTCCACACTAATCTCACAATTTTACAAAAACAAATTTTCCATTTAATAAAGTGGAGATATGGAGTGCATTAGCTTTTTACATTAAAAATGGGAAGTATTATTTTAGGAATGCTTCTCTAAAAAAAGGCTTTTTCATCCAACCAGCACAAGGGCAGTGGCTGCCCGTTATTCCTTCTCTTCCACCCACTAAGCAGTTCCAAAACTTTTAAGACTATTGAATTACAAGGAAGAAACAATGAAAAATGCTATAGGATGTAAAATTAAGGGCAGAGTCTGGTGCTACAACTGAGAAAAATTCTTGCATTCTCAGAGTTGTAATATGGCTTGGAGAAAGTAGGTGATCCAGTGAGAGAACGGGAATAACTGCTGGGAGTGCTTCTTAGATCTGCTACATTGCTATGCCAGTGTAATATAATTAGCATATGTTACTTGGTTCTTTAAGAATCAAAACTGAAATGCGAATGAATGCATTGAAAAAACAAGTGTTTGGATGGATTTAACACTGTGTACAACATATTACAGTTTTTAAAGTGAAAAATCTTTGAAAAGCAAAAATGAATGCTTTTAAAGATTTACAGCTCTTTGATATTTTGTACTTTATTTTCTCTCATCCTAAATGGCTGATTGATCTTTAATACAGCATGAAATAACAGGACAGAGTCAGTGATTATTTACCTAGCCAATGGAATCCACAAGTGGCCTGAAAACACAGACATGGAACTGAAAATCTCGATGTTGATGTTGCTAATCTTGACAGGGTTTGTATTATAAGCATAAAGCAACAAAACCTATAAAAGAGATGGAAGGGGTAAGCTGTAATGCAGTATGGTAATAGTAGACATGAGCTATTTCAGTGATACAAGAGTATAATAAATATCAAATACAGTGTACTGATGAAGTCTTAGTTAACTGACCTTCAAAAAAGAGAGGAGTGTGACTTCATATGAATGTATAGGTTTTAAATTAATTTAAGTAATTCAACTGGATATAATTAGTATGGGTTTGAAAATTAGGTATAGCCCATAGAGTCACTATCAAAATCCCAGCATTGTCCTGATCCTGGTCAATCATGTGTATGGCTGTCATCCTGCTAGGTTTAAATGTATGAAGTGTGCATAACTCACCAATCTAATAAAGCCCTAGCAATATAAGAAAATTAAATAGAATTTTCTCATCTTTCATTGCAAGAATTTACTAGTAGGGTTGAAAATATGCTTCCTAGTGGTAGCTCAATATTTTGACTGTATGGAAAATGTCAAGAATATTGCATTCATGCATTATTTGGTTTTAAGAGTTGTCTCTGGTCCTCTACTGATCTTTATGGTCATGCTCAAGTAACCTGCAAAACCATATTAAAAGGTACATTATTCACATTAACTTCACAGGGCTATCAGTTTCCTAATAAGGATAAACGAGTCTAATAGACATTTAGATATGGATCTGCTATACCAAAAAGTTTGAGATCATGGATTTTTATTGCTATAGCAGAAATTTTACCTGTACTCTGTCCCCTTGTGTAAAGATAAAACAAATTCCATGTCATAGTCTCTCACATTGCTGCAATCCTCCCATCTCTTTCATCTTTCATGTTCAGTCTGATCTTTTAGGAAAATGAGGCATACAAAATCCCATTTTCCCTGTGTATGTGTATCTTTGCTTTTCCAAGAGCCTCCTACCAAAGTATTATTCAAATGTATTGGCCAGGTCTACCCAAACTTAAGAGTGGAGGTCTTAAAGACATCAGGGATTTGCAACAGGCATGAATACAGTATGGTCTGGAAGCTCTATATGGGAAACAAACTTTTGGTTTTGGCCTGCCAACAAAAAACTGTCAGGGCATTCTGTTTTCCTAAAGAGCAGGTTTGCAGCAGAGTAAATATATTCTTCCTGACAGCTTATGTATAATTCAATTAAAAAGCTGATAACTCATAACACAAATATTCATTGGAAAAGAGGCTTAATTTGCTCCACTACCTAAGGAACTGCTTTGCTCTGGTTATACCTTAGTTTCTGTATCGTTTGATGGCTTTGCTACAGAAGGAATATACCACTGAATGTTAATTTCCTTATCTGAAGCACTTGCTGCCCTGCTCTCTGTCTGCCCATCTTCTTTAGCAATGACAGGAACTGGAGAAGCTGTTCTCACATGTGACACTTCTGATGCAATTTCAGTAACTTCAAGAGACACCTGAAACACAAAATAAAGATTTAAATTACATTTTCCGTAATGAAACAGGAAAAATCTGTTATAATCCAGTGTCTATTGGAATTGGTATGACTCTCATTCCTGCATAAATATATGTTTATTTAGATAAATGCATGGTTTTAAAAATTGTCCTTTTTACCAAGTTAAGACTTTCCAAAGCTCATGTGATGACACATTTCTTTCTGTAGGTAACACAAAGGATCTGTAGGCTGACTTAGAGACACTCACATTCACAATGATCATTGCCTTTGACTTAAAATCATTATGGCATCATGGGTTCTGCTCAAATCTCTTATTTGGCATACTCATCATACAAAATTTAGTGATAAAAAAGTAATTTGTCAGGTATTCATATTGATAATTAAAATAGTATTCTAAATGTTAGAATGATGCTTTATTTATGTTTACCTATCTGGTTTCTCAGCTGTGCAACTAACAAAGGGTGACACCTGCCGAAAATTCAATCACTTAATTTGTGGGGATTTGTTATATTTAATAAATACATATGGAACATTAACAGGGTATTCATCAAATAGCTACTGTTGGCTGTCATTTATCAGGGAATTAATGCAGGGGTACTGTCAGCCAACTTTCATTCATGAACAAAACCTTTTCTTAATATTGTGAAATATTTGATTTAAAGGCTGAACAGTAATACACCATCTCTGCTTTTTAAAGTATTACAGAGATCTGCACAGAACAGTGGCCAAACAATCACATTTTCAGGGAACATGGAAGCTATTTGAAAAGGTCCTTAATGCCTCCATTGATTCCAAAATGTGGACACTGAAAACAGCTTCCTGGGGAGTTAGTTCTTTTCAAATTTTAAATGTTCATTGCTGAAAAAAAATGGAGAATTTTACCTACTTTCTCTACAGAAAATTCAGCTCATGACCACTACAAGGCAGTAAATCCAAGTGAGCAGAAGATGGATTTTTCACAATAATTTAATCTCATGCCATTAAACCAGTTACCATCCCAAGTGAAACTTTAGTAGAAGTGAAGATAACAATGAATCCAGGCATGTGGAAGTCGTAAATTTGAGCACATGGTTGTGCCTTCAGTGGCCATAACCCTTGGTAAGCCATGAGGTGTGCATGAAGGACCCACCCATCCACCACAGCCCTCTTCTACATCCAGTAAGGAACCACCCACTGTCCTGCTAGCATGGACTGTGAACAAACCTAGGAGAAAACACATATATAAGGAAGAACCTAATTTGTGCTGTGCCCCTAGACTAGAGCTCTTAAAATTCCATTTTATGCTATGTATTTCTTTCTACAATGTGTATTACAGGGCTTTTTTCACTGAACTGCATCCTTAGGGTTTCTATTTATCTTGAATCTTTTTGAAGGACATTACAACTGCTATTGACAAACTGGTGGGTTGCTGAATTACATACATAAATATTTGCCTATTCAACTTTCTCCAAAGCCTGAAAACAACAAAGTGTCTTAGTTAAGTATGTCCAGTCCTACTTACTATCATGGAGCAAAATAAAAAACAAGCATACAAAATATAACACGGCCCAGAATTTAATTATAAACTTAATGTAATTTGGACGCTTTTGTCAGCAAAACTGAAAAAAACTTCGAGTCAAAAACAGAATACAGAGATAGATGTAAGTGAAACAATTTTATAAATAGAAATCATTCTTTCAAAAAGTGTATCTATTTGCACTGTTAAAATTCACAATAATAAATTACAGTTATGTTTTTAAAATAACATCTATAACCTTCTGAATAGTTAAAGCTTCTAAAAATGTTGTGATAAAAATCAGTGAATCTTAGAATTAAAAAAAGTAAGAGCTTTATGCTTGTTCGCTGTCTACAACAGTGAAGTTAACACATGATTATGCAGCTTGCACCCGTCATGAACATGACAGTGAGCTCTGAAGCTTATTATTCTAGGACACTGTAATACTAATTATGTCAAAAAAGGAGCAGACAGAGTAAAATAATTTTTGATATATGATGGCTGTTATAAATGTCACATACCATATATTTACAATTTATTCAGTGGCACAGTCAGCTCTTTGTTGGGAAATGAGTAATGATATGCTGTCCAACACTGCAGAAAGTTCACCAACTCTAGACAAGTTACTTTCACAGAAGTATTTTTATTCATTTTTATAACGTACCAAGTTCTCCCTCCTCAAGGTTCCCCTGTCTCCATCTAATACTGAATAAAATAACTAAAAAATAAGCCACAGAGAGTAATTTGTCATTTTAATTTTTAGTATTAGGATAATTATTAATCTGAGAAGAGGGACTGAGAAACTTTGAAGACAATGATTTTCACACTGGATCTTCAAGACAAATTTCATTCAATGTTCAAAACATGTGCAATGGTCAGCTCAAATAGGCTGCTCACAAGCTAGAGATCTAAAAGGTTGATTTTCTAGCCAGCTGATAATCAGTGAAAAAAAAGGGCATACAAGACCTTCAACAGATTTTGAGAAAAGATAACTTACATATGTTTTTGAAAATCATGTTTTTATTATAGACTAAATTAACATTATAGAGACTTGTACATACAAATTACAAAACTGACATCAGGACCTTTTTGGTATGAAACATGGAGATCTACAAGATTTAAAACCTCAGCCCTACTGAGTAACAGCCAACTTTGTTAACTAAATAAAAAACCTTTTTAAATATCATTCTACTTAATCTTCTGGAGTCTAAATACACTGGCTATGGGATGGAGATTATTTTCTCAGGAATGAATAACACCACAATATTTGCATTTGTTAACTACGTAATTCACTGCTTGCACAGGATTTTGGTTTTGTACAGATCCTCTACATAAATAATTTCATTCTTCTATAGTGCTCCCAGAAACATCACCATTGGAATTATCAAGAATCTGAATTAAATACCAGTATAATATTTTTGAAACATTAGAAAGAATGTAAGTACCTCTGAAGAATCAGCTGTACTACTGAGTGGCATGTCTACATCATGTAGTTCTTCTGGAAACATCTCAAGACAACACTTTGAATACTCAAACAAATTCTTTTCAAGGAAGGAATGCATTTCTGTTATGCGTAGAACAATCCCTGTGTCAAAAATCAAACTAAGGTGTCCATCTCTTGTAGAAAGTGATCCAGGTCCTGAGTTAGGGCCATATTTAAAAAGAGATTTTTAAAATTACATCATTATTTGCCATTAAAATGTCAAGTTACTACAGCTACTCTATATTCATAAATTTCGAAAACATAATAAAATATGTAAATAGATTCAATATCAACTAAATTAATCCAACAATTATACTGATTGTCCTTAAATATTACTAGCTTATGTTATTTGTAATTTTTCAGCAGTGATGAGATAATGAAACAAACTCTGTCCAGACATTATAAAGTAGCATCCAATGGGAGGTGCAATTTTGAGGTGTAGGTACTTAAATTCAGGGAGTAAGCACCAGTATGTTCTCTAGATGCCTAAGCACCTTCTAGAATAAACAAGTATTTATTCAATACAGTCAAAATAAGCTGTATGGACAATGTAGTGCTGTTCTCACCTATGGGCATCACTTGCATATCCCAAAGCTGGCAATCACATGCAGGTGCACAGTATTAGGGCCTTGTAATTAATGGATTCTTGCTCTGTTTGAAAGGTCCTATCTATTGCCATGTTCTGTTTACAGTGAAATAACCCAAGCATGCAAATCACACCTGGGGTTTCAGTTAAAACACATTCCATAGTGCTCAGCCTTCCCATTTACCCTACACTCAGGTCTCCAGAACAGAACCTCAAAATGAACAGATTTATTTATGATGTGACATAAGCTTGATTTGTTTAGAATTAAAAATAAATATAGATTAGGAAATTTTTAGAAATGCTTCAGATGTAGTAATAACAATTAAGTTTTGAGGGAGGCCTTCCTGGTATTGTGGAGGCTTACAAATAACTACAAAGAAAGGCAGTAATATCTGCACTTTCAGCACTTGTAAACTGACATAAATCTTGATTTCCGTGAAGATTTTTTCACATTTATACAATTTTAATGTACTAAAAATTAGTCTATTTCAGATTATAGCCTTTGAATCTGACCCTGTTGGCTCTCAAGAACAGTATCTCACCTAGAGCAGTTTTCTAGAAGGAAATAAAAATACATACCAGATAGGTTTGTGTTATAAATTCTTTTTAATTGATTGTGGTAGCGAATGATGTGAACCCATGTTATTGTATCTTTCTTCTGGCTGGCCTTGGTGACAAGACTTCCTTCACTTTTATTCTGATTGTCTTCTGTGATTTGTTCCTTTTCAGTAGAAGGTACTTGGGGAGTTTCAGAGACAACACTGTATCCATCTGCAACTCCAGGAAGAGTTCAAGAACACACATGAAGGGATTGGAATTCAAAAGCTATTCCAGTGTTTTGTTGTAATTGACTGTAACTAGAAGTATAACTTGTGAAACTACTTTTATTTTTCATACAAGAAAAACTATTTCTATTCTGCTTTATTATGAGCTGAAATAGTAAACAGCCTTAAAATCAGTTGAAAATTGTTTCTCAGATCATGGGCAGGAACCTTACTGGTCCTTGCTAGAAATTCAAAAGGGGTAGAGAGCCAGGTGCATTCTCTCTGTCTCTGAATTTGAATATCGAATCATTATTTTTACATATTGTTCAACAGGAGATATTTGCTAAATGGAAACAATAAAAGTACCATCAGTCATAACCATGGAAGTTGAACTTCCCAGTTATGTTGACCCAAACTCAGAAGAGTTAGGTACTCTGAAGTGTTCATTGCTAGTTTTAATCCTTTGTCCCTTTTAGATACAAAGACATTTGCAATGAAATATTTCCTTAACTGTGAAATAAAACAAAGGATAATATTTTCTTTTGTGCTGCCTGAAAGTTGTACTTATGCAGAAAGAGGAAAATATTATCAGTACAGTACATCACTGCTTATATTCAATAGTGGTTTTCACTGTATTAGTACATGGCTCTTCCAAAAGCACGATTCTTGTGCTCAGTTTCTCACTCCAAATCAAACAAATGTTATGTTATAGTGATTCCCAACAGTAAACTTTCAGAAAATAATTATGAGGGCTTCTACAAAATCTGAATGTCTCTATTATTCCTGACTTTTCACTGTCAATGCCAGAAGTTTAAACGGCCATATTGTCTTATAGATGAAAACTTCAATATGTGTTTCACTAAGAGTTTTACCAAAAATATTTAGCGTGCTATGCTGATAATTTACATTTCAATTTACATTTCTGTATTTTGGGCTACTATTGCTTTTCTGCATTTTCTATTCTGCTTTGCATTGGCTAACAGAACTATCAGGAGAAACACCTGCTACATTTGCTAAAAGAAAAAATGATCTGTAATTATAAGCAAATGGAGCTAGTACAAAACAAGCTGATGGAAAGTCTTAGCATACAACACTTGTTTTCATAAACCAATCAAAACACATATGTTTAAACACTGTACAGTAAGCAGACACAGCTCAGCTTTGCCAGCACCTATCAAGCAGAGCAATTCAGTCGTTGTCAGTCACTTGGGATAATTGAAATTAAGTTGCTAAACCAAAATTTTATCACTAAATCAGTGGTTCCTAGTTTAAAAATAAATATGAATATTTTGCCTTAGTGTTTATATAACATCTATCAGTCATAATCTCAGAATACCTAGTTTAATTGTTTTGGTTTTTTTAGATCAAAAACTTCCATTTCATCAACTCCTTCAGTTGAAACTCTTCTTAATATTTTGTTTTGCTATGCATGATGGGGCCTTGAATGTATCACTAGATTACATGGCATATAAAGCTTATGATTTATTTAATTTTCTAATATTACTAGGTATAAAGGAATACCAGAGATGAAATCTCTGTACGAAGAAAGAAGATCCATAGAAACAAATTCTGGGATTTTCTGTTGTACTTCATCCTTCATGCTCTGTTCTTTAACACTCTTCATTCCAATTAACAGCTGAGAAGCAAGCACAGCTTCACTGACCTAAAAATAACATTTATTTTACTGAGGACTAGTTCAGTACAAAATTTAAATAGATTTTAAAATCTTAGCGTAGCAAGAGGAGGACAAAAAAATTAATTATTAAACATACTATATTTTTAAAATTTAGGAAAATATTCTATTTCTTTCTGACATAAGGTACACATTATACTTAAATAAATCATTATTGATGACAGCTTAATTACTACATAAGTGATTTCAAACCAGATATTCTCATCTGGATGCCACAGATGTCTGCCCACATGTCAAATACATGGGCACACATATAAGGTCATGTGCCATTTTATTTGCACTGAATCAAAGCTGAGGTACACAGACTCAGATCTGTCCAAGAGAGATTAAATGCACTATTCAGACAGCGTCCATTTTAAATGTATTAAATAAGACCCATCCAGAAATTTCAGGAAACCTTAATACTCTTGTTTTCATTGCCTTGTTTGCTGGTGTATGTAGAATAAGATGAATTTAATAAAAAAAAAAATATATTATCTCTTCAGAATATTGCACCAACCTGTGTAGCTGCTCTTATTGCAATCCAGGCTTGTACTTTGTAGACATCTGATTTCACAGGCACCTCAGAAGGGAGTTCTTCAGAAGAGGTCTAAAAATTATATACCATTTCTTAATCAGGATTCTAAATACATAACAGTAAAATATATTCTAAACCTAGAAGAAAGTCCTCTGACTTATAAAATAGCCGTTTTATTTGTAAGTTATAAAAATTGACATTGACTGTAAATCCACAGACTAATTTCTAGAAATAAAAAAAATTTCCAGAGCATAATAATTGGCTGCTCCTGGAAAAAGTTTCTGCAGAGCAGCTCATGCTATTGTCACTACTGTATACAATGTTGCTATCATATTCCATTTTTTTGAATCTTAATGATCTCTTTTCTCTAGAAAAAGAGATCATTTTACAAATTTTGCTTTCCATCTATGGTTTGTAGGAACTTTAATGTGGTTAAAGACACATTTCTCATGCTGTCATTCATATTTGTATGGAAAAATTGCAGTCTGGTAAAGTCAGCATTTTAAAAAGCAGGTTTGGATGTTAAGCATATTTTGCAAGGTACAAATTAATTCATATATAATTGGAAATGAAAACACTATTGGTTCTGTGTCTTCCTATTTTATACAGAAAAATATTTTAAATATTATCATTCAATGCAATAAATATGAGAGATAATATCAAACAAGATCAATTTCTTTTACAGATTTCTAATAGGACTTTCAGTATCAGTATGATTTATGAGTCACTGCAAGTATTAATAGGGCAAAGTGCACAATATATATTTCATGCTTTGAAGAGGCCAATACCCAAAAGATAGAAAACATACACTTGACTTGGAAGGCACCAACTTATGTGTCTGTGATACATCCTCATTATTTGTGGCAAAATACAAATATAACAGTGCTATTTCAAGGTATGACCGTCTTATTAACCTGTAAGAAACAACACACAGAAGAATCAGCTTTATTATCAAAGTAAGCATTATGATGATACAATCTGACTCCTGCATAAGACTAGCCAGATACCTCACCAAACAAATCATTCATCCAGCCCCCATCACCTACTTCAAGTGTATCTTCTTTCAGAAAGCCATGGGATCCTGTTTTAAAGTCATGTGAGTCTAAAACATCCCTATGGTGTGCTTAACAAAAACCACCTTGATTTAACAGTATATCAACTATACTTTGCATTATTTGAAACAAATATTCTATAAATAAATTGCAAATATTTAATAAGAAAACCATCATTCTGCAAGGGAAGTGATCTTTCTGTACTGTTTGTCTTCCTTCCTCAAGTTAAGGTATAATGCATTGCCCTGGTTTCCCTGAAACATAGGTGGTTGAATTTGGGTACCAGTAAAATGGGGTCCCCAGTCAAACTCTTCCAAGAATCAGCAAAAATATTCACAGTCAACAAAACAGACTTTAATTTCCTAATTGGGCTCAGCTAAGGAACCTTCTTAATTTTGAGTTCTGTACCAGAATGTTTCACATCTTCAGAGAGTGCTCACCAATTCCTGCTCTCCTCCTATGTTTCCTTCTATTTTCAGTGATTTTTACAATAGTATTGTAAATTAAGCAAAAATCATAGAATCATAGATTGGTATAGATTGGAAGGGACCTTTAAAGGTCACCTAGTCCAACTCCTCTGCAAGGAGCAAGGACATTTTCAACCAGATCTGGTTGCTCAGAGTCCTGTCCAACCTTATCTTGAATGTCTTGAGATTCAGGGCACCCATCACCTGTCTGGGTAACCTGTTCCAGTGAATCACCATTGTAAAACATTTCTTCCTTTTATCTAGTCTGAATCTGCCCTCTTTTGGTTTAAAACCCTTACCCACTGTCCTATCACTAAAAGCACTACTAAAAACTCTATCTCTCTATTAAAAGCCTCCTTTAAGTATTGAAAGCAGCCACAACATCTCCTTAAAACCTTCTCTTCTCCAGGCTGAAAATTCCAACTCTCTCAGCCTTTTCTCATAGGAGAGGTGTTCCAGCCTCTTACAATTTTTGTGGCACTCCTCTGGACTCACTCCAACAGGTTCATGTCTTTCCTGTGCTGAGAACTCCAGAGCTAGGTGCAGTACTCCAGGAGGGATTCTACCATATCAGAGCAGAGGGGCTCAATTACTCCCCTCAACCTGCTGAAAATCACTATACCTGGAGAATTTCTCCAACATTTCTCTTCCCTATAGGTTTATAAGAGTCTCTATGCAGATTCCTCCTGGCTCTGCTGATTTCTCCAGATCTCACTTATGAATTAACTTCCCCAAGCATAGCAACAAACTCCTGCTCACATAGTTACTATTCTGGACAGATTCATATTGCACAGAGATGGTTGTTTATACAGCATGATAAATTCCAGCTTTAGTACAAGCTGCGTTAAGCAAAATACAAAAGTCAGAGTGTTGTACAGTTAAAGACTGAGCAAACTAACTGAGAAGATGGCAAATTCTACACTTGGCTGGCAACAACAATTTAGTTAAATTTCTAGTTTTGCTAACAAAAAAGGATGTGAGACATCAAGAAAAAACTTTAATTAAATGATCTCACAGACACCACAGGGCTTGTATAAATGTGAGCAGGATGTTAAGTTCTCTAAAACAGGGAAGACATGGTCCATTGATGATGCTGTACATTCTTTTAGAAAGATGGTAGCAAATTAAATAAGAGTGTAGCAAATTAAACTTGCAAAACTTCACCACAGTCCATTTCTGCACCATCTTCCATCATGCTGGCTGCTTGTTGAGGTTTATTACTATGCTTCTGCTTCTACATTCAGAGTTCTGGCTCATTAACTTAAGTAACAGAATACCCAAACAGGCAAGGTAAATTGCTGCCTTTACACTGTCTCTAACTAGACATGGCACATTATTCATTTAGACTGGTCAAGAAACAAAAAACCTGAAGTCCAATGTATAAGAGCTGCTTGACAGAATTTATTGGCTGTCTTGGCTTAGCTCTTCAGGCATCTCCTAGGCTGATAACTAATGCCAAAGTCACTGTCCTGATATCTGTTACAAACACATTTCCTACGCTCCTTCTGCCTCTGCTCTTCTGACTATTTCTGGCTGGTAACCTTTTCAAGCTGGATTTCTGTTATCTGGAAGGGGGCAGACCACAGCTCATCTTCTGAAATATGAATAAACCTCCTGTTTAATTGATAGCTCTGTTCCCAGTGTTGACAGATAGGGTACAAATTTGGAAATAGAACAGAAAGCTGTAACTTTTGTGTAGCATTAAAAAATGCTTTTACATGTTCCTATCATTTGTTTTAAATAAGAGAATAAATATCAATTAGCTCTTCTCTATTGAAATAAAACTCTCTAAAACATAAAAGATCCTCCATAAGAGAAGTCTCAGACCAAATCTCAAAAGCTGCTTAAAAATTATATTCATGTATGATTGAAATTCTTTTCAAAGTTCTATAGCTAGATTCTTACTCATATTTTTGATCATGTTGCTGGCTGAGCTTGATAGCTTTCAAGAGGGTTTCAACAGCTTGAGATGACTTGTTATTGTCTGTTTCAGTTATCTGGCGTTCTACCTTACCTTAGAAGAAATACAGAAAGTAGATTTTCAAGATGTTATTAATTTTTCTTCTGTAAGACCCACCAATCTGTTTTTCCCTCCAGAAAAGTTAAACAACACAGTACATTATCTATTCTCCTCCTGACAAGCAAAATCTTTTCCAGTTTGTTGAAAAGGTAATGCACAATGCTTGTATAAAATCTCTCTTCACAGAGTAGCTAAAATAACCAAACTTGGGAATCATAACGACCCCTAATGTTTCCTGATCCCAGCTGGCAGAGCACTGTATATGAGGAGTTAAAGAGCAGGCACAGGCCTGTGCTGTGCTGGGCACATCCCACAGGATAAATGCAGCCAGCTTGCTGTAACAGAAGAGTCTCTGGGCAGCATCTTCTCAGTACCTTTCTGTAAACGTGGAGCAAGAGGTGCTTATGTGAACATGCTTTTTGTTTTACAGCAGAAATGATGAATTGCGTTATTTTCTCTCAAGAATAGCTGAAAGCCCAAAATGAGGCAGCTTTTTCACAGACAACATTTGCATGTTGTGCTACACCCTGATGGGAGCATGTCCAATACTGCAGAATTAGAGTTCTCAGCCTCTGCAGTAATAGAAGATTATTTACACTATCTCATTTTTCTTTTGTAGTGTTAACTCCAACAAATGGCATTCTAAGACATACATTACAGAGTCTTCAATGTCTTTCTGGCTGGGATCCTCACAAACCAACACCCCCTGGTGCAAAACATAATGTCCTTAATCTCACTGGCCACCCCCTCGGATATCTGTAGTTCTAATCCAATTTTGAAATTATTTGTAGAATAATGCATCCTGAACTACTGTAGTGTGGTACTAAACACAGGATCCAGATATTTCTCACTGCACCCAGACAGGGAGAAATATCCAAACCTATACTAGTTTTACAGTAAAATGTCTCCATTTTAAGAGACACCATGCATAACATTGCCTAGGATGGCACTTGGGATGTACAAACAGGGGTTTATTTACCTATCTGAAAAAGAAGTTCAGCTTCCATATCAAATTTTCTTGTTGCAGATGCTCTGCAAAGCTTCAATGCTGATTCTAAATGCCTGAGAGCATGTAGCCATTGCAAGTGATCTCTTGAAGCTGTAGAAGCTACTTTTCCAGCTAATGTGTGCCCTAAAGAAAAAAAGTTTTTTGCAAATGATTTAGTAGACAACCAATTTATGCAAAAATAAGAAAATTCCTTAGAAGAAATGCTGTTACATATTTACTGTTACAATCCAATTCCCAAAAATTCAGGTGATTGATGGATATAAATACAAAACTATAATATTCTTTCACTGAGATGCCACTGAGGTTTACCTAGACCATTCATTAGAAGCCCAAGCTACACCAATCAAACCATTCATAAAATATGAGTGAATATTAACTAAAACTTAAAAATAATAATGAGTTGTGTTTTCCTTACCAATTTTCATTTTGACTTGAGATAGCAAGTTAATATGTGGCAGGTAGATATTCTTTGTAGGTAAGACCAGGCAAGTCAATGTACTGTCTTCTATTTGCTGTTCAATGGGTTCACCACAAACAAAAATCTGTGAAAGGAGAATGCTCAGTAAAATCAAGTTGCAGACAGCAAATTAAATAGCAGTTTGATAAAGTAAGTTAGGTATTGCAAAACCCTAGAACTCAAGTGTCTTGTAAAAGAGCACTAGAAAAGGACTCAATATTCCTGAACTCCTTTACTTTAGTGTGTACTTGTCTTGCAGGAGAGTCTTGTCATGCAAACAAACAATTTTAATGAACTCTTGATTGAATTTAACAATGTTGGGCTTTGTTTTTTAAAAGAAAACTCCCTCAAATCAGTCTTTAAGAAATAGATCTCACAAGTAACCACAGCCCTGGAAAGAAAATGTCATTTCTACAAAGAAATCTGACATCCAGCAAAGGCTGGAAAAAAAAAATTAGCATGCATAGACCAGTCAGACCTTTCATTCATGGAGATAAGACAATGGGGAGACACTGCAAAGTGTCAAGTCACTTGAAGACTAGCAAGTCTCACAGTTGGAAGTTTGATTCTAAAGTAAGTCATGATTCTTTATTATTTAGGGAAATAAATATTTCAATGGATTAAACTTCTGTTTTAGAAAATATGAGGAAAGAGTTTGATCTAAAAACTTTTCTATACGACCTGTACCAAATTCAGGTAAAAATGCTTATCTGTTTTTGGATACCAAATAGGTAAATGGTTTAGTACTCTCACAAAGTTCATCTCTTTAGATTTATTTTTTTAATTACATATTTAAATTTTTACATGAAATTATTTCTTCATACCAATTGTAACAATCCATCAACCTAAAATATCATGCTACTTTATACAGATTGTCCTGATTCAGGTTATTCTAAGACACAAAGGTAAGTTCGTGGATGCTTAAGAGTTAGGGATTTAATGAGATTTACATTCTCCCTGAGGTGTTGAGTATGAACATGTCCCTCACTGAAAATGGGAAAAGCGAGTGTTCTGCATCTCTTTAAAAGTCAAACTACCTATTTCATTTTTCACATCTGGATGTGTATTTTGCAGCTATTCAATACTTTGAAGTACTGAAAATACCAGATTACACACATGATGAGTATGGATAAAGAGTTTGGTAAGATGAACTACTTCTTTACACTCTTCTAATGCAGTTGAAACTGAAGTGATCAGTTACTAGGAACAGCCCTTTTTAATAAATTGATAGAACAGCTCACAGGATAAATAATTAAGGCTGTTGGAAGGGTTTGGAGATGCACCAACATGTACTCACTGCTTTAATGGTAAGCTCATGTGCCAGAACAAGCAAGTTTAATGGTTCCAGTGCAGAAGAGCAATGTTCTGAATCCTCTACGATTTGCAGTGGCAGTATGTCTGCCAGCAGAAGCATACTTTTCACAAGAGTCAAAGAAGCTGGCAGGGAAATAAATGGATCCTCTTGGAGTAAACCGATGATATTCTGTTTGGACATAGACACATAAAACAAAGTAGTTACTATCTTCCTGTCTATTTATGAGGTCAAATCCCACAAAGTGAAAAAAATCTATTTTACAGGCACTATTTCAAGCTTATTTAATGCTGCCATCAGCTGTTCTGACTACACAAAAAAAATGCATCAAAGAACAGAGAACAGTTTCTCCTTTGTGTTCAAACCTGCAAAAGAAGTTTAATGTCTGCCACAGGACGTTTTTCTTGCAGGTCAAGAATAGCAGCTTGCACCATCATTTCAGCCTGAGTCTCAACATCACCAAAGGCTTCTGCCTCTAATATTACTTCTTTTATCATGCTTCTGTGCTCAGCCATATGATTTCCTAAAAGAAGAGAATATATGAATAGCAAAAATACAATAGAAAAGACTTTATTGTGTGTTCTACCATTCTTAAGTATTTCTATGCTAAAAAGTTACTAAAAATATGACTTTATAAATTCCACATTGCACATGTATCATTTCATCAATTTTGGGTCAAATTTACTTTTAAAAGAAAGCAAAATAACTTTGTTTCTAAACTGAACTAGGTTTAAGTTCATCTAAATGCATGCTTTTTATGCAAGCCACCAACACAAATATCAAGATATTTTAGGTCTGTTCTACTTATTCAAAAATCTGATTTTAGTTAAAATTCCATAATAAGAGCAGCCTTCAGAGCAATTATCCAGAACTGATTCCTAAGACTTTGGCAACAGACCTAGACTGATTTTGATACTTAAGTGAGCATCAGAGTTCATAGAACCAAGGAATGAAAAACATTTTCTTCATAAATAAAAACTTCAATAAATGCATTTTGCAATATCTCTCTTAAATCCTTAAAAAAATAATCTGGAACATTTTTAGGAGCTATGTAGGGATATTTCATTTACTGAAGATATAGAAAGCAAAAATATTTTGAGACCTTTAAAACCAGAAGTACTCAGCAACAGTGCTTTGTAAAACAACCATACTTTCTTAATTACACTAGAACATTTGAAATTTTTAGACACAAGTATCAAAAGATAATAACCATTAAATTAAGATTAACATAATACTTTCTGTTTTCATTCTCTAGGAGAGAATGTACTCATAAATACATTTTCCTTATTGGACTGGATGAATTTAATACAAATAATTGTTCAGAGATAATTAGTCCCAGAATTAACGTTAGTATTTTTTATCTATGAATAAGAATTGTGTCTGCATAGGCTCACTTGCCCATTATAATCCCAAAATCTAAACCAGGAAGGAGTAGTACCTTTCATATCAACTACACCACATATCTGTGTCACGAGTGCAGTCACTAACGCTGCTCGGCACCTGAGCCACAAACGGACATTCCCGTGCTCTTGTGCTGCTGCACGGGCAGGCAGTCCAACACCTTCCCTGTTGGAGTCCTAACAAGGTCCAAAAGCAAGAAAAATGTTACTTTCTGAAAAATGTTACTTTCTGAGTAGCACACTTTACTACAGGCAAGGCAACAGGGCAGTGCCAGTCTAAAATAAATTAAATTATTACAAATATATTACAAGTAGTAGTAACATTCTAAACAGAAGTTTATTTGAAGGGTAGATGCATATTTTTAACAACAGGATGCCATTTATTATTTAAATTTTAATGTATATAAAAAACAATTTTAACCATTGACTATTAAACCACCTTTTATGTGAGACTCCATAAATATATCTATATACTACATTTGTTACGAAGAATATTTCTAAGAGTTTGGATTTTATTCCACTCAAACAGGGACATTACAGAAAATTCTAAGGCACATAAAAGTCTATTTGTAGAGCAGGATTAGTATCAATTTGTGGTACCTCAATAATGACTAGAAAGAAATTTTTAGGGGTTTTTTGTTTCTGGTGTTTAGAAACAAATATGAGTATAATGTAATGCTACAAGTGTTTGTGAGAATTCTCAGCTCAAATCTTTGTGTTATTTTCATATATTCTAAAAAGTCTACTACTAAAATTCTGCAGTCCATGTTCTACAATTTGTTTCAGAAACCAATGAATGGACAATGCACCATGTGCATTTTACTTATACAAAAAATCATCATGACTGACTTGCATTGATGCAAATGAGGGAAAAATATCTGTAGCTCAGTTACTGGCTAAAGGACTGCCCTAAGAAAAGAGAGGAGCAAGTGCAGAGAGACAGAATCCCCTGCTATGCAACACAGACAGAAAATAATTACATTGCATGCAAGAAATTCCATTCTCAAGAGAGGTTACAAATCTCACTGCTCAGTTACTCTGTCCCTGTGAGTCAGGGTGACTCGCTGGGCACTTGAGAGTGAGTGTGTGGTGTATAACCAGCAGGCTTTCCAAAGCACAGGTCAGAATCCCTATGTGTTGGACAACAGAAGTCAGCTCAAATCTTGCCCCATGTGGAACACAGCAATGATGTGAAATGGTCCATCTGGCTCTTTGAAAGAGAATTCAGTTTTCAATCAGAAAATCTAAAGTACCTTAACTGAATAATACAAGATTTTCAACTGATAGCTATTTTTTTCACTTCCCTTTTGTTTAAGGAGTTCTAAATAAAAGACCGTTTTTCAGTGCTGCCATCTGAGAGTATAGAAATAAAAACTGTAATTCCAAACCTCACACAAATTATAAAGATGATTACAGACACATAGAGCACACTTAGGCAAGCAGGTATCTGAAGCATGTCAAAGATCATTTTCTCCCCAGGTAACCACATAATACATATTACTGCTATGTTCTAATATTATGAAAATCACTCAACACTTGATACATGAAAGATTCATATACAAAGAAAGACAAGTTTAAAACAAATATCCACACATACCAAACACTCCCTTTCATCCTTTCCTTCTTGAAAACGTGTCATGTCTGCGCTAAAAACTTTTGCGTCTTGGAGAAGTCGAATTGCAGAGAAAGCCAAAGCAACACTGTGGTATAGAGCAATATTATTTAAAAATACTAATTATATTCACCACTTTATGATTTTATTAACAGAGATACTTCATTTTTCACTATGTCAGAGATGTAAATCAGCAGATGTAAATTTTTGCTTCAGTAAAACAAGATTGCACTCAGACTATTTTCTGAATTTGTAGGCACTGCATTATGAAAGTGACAAAACAGCAGTAAGAGAAAAAGTTTTGCCAATAATAGATATAACCTGATAGTATTTCACTGGTAGGGTGGCCAGGCATTGGAATAGGTTGCCCAGGGTGGTAGAGGAGTTAAAGAGGCATCTGGAACTGGATGATACAACTTAGTGATTTAGGGGTCACAGTGGTGGTGCTGGGTTGATGGTTGGACTTCATGAGCTAAAGGTCTCTTCCAACTCTGATGATTCTATTATTCTATGAATAGCATATAAGCTAAGATATATCATATTGTTTGGAGCAATCAAGACAGAACTCCATTATGACTTCCAGTTACACACAGAATTATAGAATAATTTTGGTTGGCAAAGACCTTTAACATCATCAAGTCCAACTTTTAGATTTAATCAAACCACAAGATTGAGACCAACCATGGCTATCTGTCTTCAGGTATAAGTTCTTAGAAATTAGAAGATTTAAAAATACTGAAAATTACAAGATATATTAGAACAGTTCTATATCATCCACAACTATGGTTAATACCTTCCTCCTTAAAACTTTTCCAGGCTACACATTAATCTTTCTGTTAAATCCACATGGTCCAATATTCACAGGATCTTTGTAAACACCATCAAGGTGATGAGGTTTTGCCTCATCAGTAAGAAATCACATGGCATTGCATCTACTGCACCCCCCACCCCATATCCTAAATGCTTTTCTAGAGTTCACTCTGAACAGCACCTACAAAATACAGACACCATTAGGACTGGTACAGCATTCAACCCCACGTGTCAAAAAAATGATGGGCTTGGATCTCAAAACATTGTCAGGTTTCTTAAAATATTAATTACTGGGGTTTTTTTTTCATTTTTTGCTGTCTAAGCACTCAGATAATGTTCAAATTTCATTACATGTACAAAAATGTGTATCTATAGCAGCAGACTTTGTAAATACAATTATAGACAGAAGACTTTTTTTTTAACAGGAATTGTTGTCCAGAGAACACACTACTCAAAATAGTCTGAGAACTGCCAAAATCAATGTCTCTTTGCATTTGAACATTTTCCTCTATGTCTGTAAATCTTTACTTTCCTACATCTCCTCTAAAACATTTTTGAGTTTGGTTTTGGGGGTTGGGTTTTTTTGGTTTTTTATAATGACATTTTATAAACATGTTCTCTGCCCACAGAATTGTTTTTGTAATGATTCTAAACTACCAGAGAGTATCCCTAGCTCACCATTTAAAAGATTTTTCAGTGGGGTAATTGCTAAAAATGTATAACCAAAGTTCTTATCTTTGCTGTTTTTTTACATAGACTTTCTTTACATTGAGACTGGTTGTTATGAAGCATTTGAAAAAAAATAGAAAAGAATTATTAACACCTTAAAGTCCTTTTTACACTGCCAGAACAATGTAAAAAGCTTTTAATGCAAGAGAAATTCAGGGCCTGTGTGAATTTACTGCTTTGGGGATGTTCTAGACTAATGGTTGCAAAGGCAAAGATCTTGAACAAAGAAGTCTGAACAAGAGCTGCACTGCTAAATTACACACATTACCCTGTCAACATATGTATAACCACAGGATGGATAACCTCCTGTTAAGATAAGAGAGCAGTTAAAGTCTTCCTGTCATTTCTGATTCTATCCTCCTTGCTGTTTTTGTGATGCAGACCTGGATGGATTACAACAATTCAGTACAAATAGACCCCAAAGTAGCAACGAGAACCAAAGCCATTGTGGCTTTTATCTTTCAGAATTCAATCCTCATGAATCTCCTTCATCGTCCCTTTACCTCAGTTTTATTCAACCAAATGAAAACAGAATAAATCAACGTTGAATTTGATGAAAAGTTTGTCTCTAACAATGGAAAAGGTGAAACAGAATTTGCTTATAAAAGCAAACAGAAAATAAGTATAATGCAATGATGTACCCCAACTGCTTTTCTTTTTTAAGAGTTCTCCCCTGAGAGCAGGCATCAAAGTTAAAATTACAGCAAAATCTAACTTTTCTTAAAACACTGCTTGAGATGCAATGGTTCACATCTCAAATACCTTGGAGAAGGTACAGCACCTCAGAGTATATACAGACTATTAACAAATATTAACCTAACTTCCTCAGCACCACTGCCTCCAGTTAACTGCTCTTGTCAACACTTAGCAATATTGAAAATGAGGCTATTTTTACCTACATGCTTACATATAAATTTCTTAAGTAAAATATGGACCACAAGCCCTAGGATTCATATGTCTTAAGTCACAATTTATTCACATAAGCAGACAAGCACATATTTGGATAATTAGAAAGCTCACATTTATAGGACAGACACCATGTAAGTATTCTCCTTGAGATCAATGGGATTAGTCCTATACATAAACTTACTCTGAAGCATACATTTTTGCAAGACAGAAGCTTGTAATGCAGAAGCTTCCCTTGATGAAATTTTTGTGACCCTCTTCTGCTGTCAACAAGAGTGATGTGTCTATATATTTCCCTTGACAAAATACACATCCTTTTATCAGCTGAATCAGAAAGTGACAAGATGATCAAAATAGGAAAGTACAGCTGACTATAACAATTTCACCACTAGGTCATTTCGCCAAAGGAAAAAAAAAAAAAAGATGAATTTCTGTAATATCATGCAAAGTTTGATTCCTAGGCTGGCAGGCAGGAAACATTCAGCTGTCTGAAGAAATGTTTCATTTGTATCTGAGGCAGACATATCGGCAGTTTCCATGGCAGTGCAATAAAACTGCAAAATAGGTTAAAAAACTCCAAACCCTTACTTTGTTTTTGATGGCTTTTTTTCCTGCTGCTGACCACTATCAATATATACAACCCACTAAGCAAACACCCATCAAAAATTTGAGAGTCACAAGAAATGATCCATAAAATACTTGACATCCATTGAAACCCTTGATATTCTAAAAGAAGTTTCTTCAGTCTGAGACAAGTTATAAACCAACAGAGAAGTCAGTCTCTAGGATATAAACTGCATGGCAAAATGAAGGGTCCTGCACTGAAAAGTCTTGCATGTACTGTAACCGGTTCAGCAGGCTACAGAGAGCATCTGGGACAGAGCTCTACTAATGCAGCCTTTACCAAGCCCAGTATCAAGCTAAGATTACCCACACAATATTTCCTAAGTGTGCGTGCTGCTCCTCGGTTACTGGTTTAGTGACTTGATAAAATTCGGGACACTCAAAAATATGATGAGGAGACTGTCAGTGACTGGTTGATTTCTCCTTGACAATTTATAGTAAATTAAATCTAATTCAAAAAGCACTAAAATATATTTATATAGCATGATGAGAATTTTCCACAAATAACCTGAAGGTTTTTACTTTGCATCTTCACTAATGACATTATTGCTAAATGATCATAGTCCTAATATCTGAATTTCTGGAAAATTGCTGTCTTTTAAAATTGTAACTTCATGAAATTCTCCAAAAGAAATCAAAATCTCAAAAAAAATCACAGAATTTGGGAATTTTAATTTGGAGAAAATATCAGGCTGATATATTAGAGATAATACAATAGTATTTTAGACATCACTAATAATATAATTCATGCTGCTATAATTATTCTAATATGTTAATGTTTACTTCAATGCTTTTTCAATCACTGTAATTTAAAAAATTAAATTTTGACATTTTAATTCGAAACCAGTAAGTACATCAAGAAGAACTGTTCCTTTAGGACAGAAACAGGGCACTCTAGAACAAAGTAGAATTCAGTAATTCAGAGGTAACATTAGTGCTTCTTTGTACACTTTAATATTATAAGAACAGGGATGATCTAACACATCCAGACTTTAACCAAGACTGTGAAGATTGCAACTTTTTCTTTGTTTTTATACAACATTTTATCACAAAAACATCTCAAGGAGAAATCATAACTGATTCTCTGGGCCGACTGAACCTCTGGCCCAATAATTGATCATCTTTGAAAAAGCAAAATAAAGCAAGAATAAAAAAATTAAATGCCTGTGTATCTTACATTTGTAAATATACTAACGGAGTTGTTACAGATGACTACTAAAATTTACAATATTGATGAATGAAGAATTTTTTTTAATCATTCAAGGCTGTGCAAGATAAGGTTGTTCATAGTAGTATTTACCTGAGAGCTGCTTGATGCCTTTGCTGAGAAATAGAAGCAAGCTCAAGTTTGGCCTCAATTAGAGCCTCTAAATCTTCCACAGAATACCGAGATATGTCCCCATCATATTTCTCCTGTATGTCCTGTACAAGACAGCTGAGACGTTCTTCAGCTTCTGTCAATAAAATTCCCTAGTGAAGAACACAGGAGTGCATGATTTCAAAAAATAAATTTTCTTTAGAAATATTTTTTTCTTTTATAGCCTGCTATCACTGCATCTTAAAATAAATCAACTGAAATGCAATATGCCTTTTCTATAAATGGGGGTGGCGTGGGTAATTCTGCTTTTCTCAGAATTACTGTGTTCAAATCAGCAACATTTTAACTGTGCCTGTACTATTGCTATAAATGCTTAACTACATATTTTAAGGCTTAGCAATGTTACTCATTAATTTCCCATTCTTTATCTAACAGCTATACTTGATAATTTTATATTATACTTCTAATTATGCTTAGTAATTTTAAGCAATAAATACAATGTGAAAAACATTAAAGATGTCAAAAGAAGTATTGCATTCTTCCTTAGCTATACTTTGACATCCTTGTGTGCAGTACATATCCTGAAAGTTCAGCTATAATTTACAGTCTTTCTGATCAACATAGCTGCAAGAAGCTGTGAAAAACACATCTAAAAATAAGTTAATTTTAAATTACATCTCACTTGTGAAGCTTTCAGCAGAACAAAAAGTTAATTTAAAGGTTTGTATCACCCAATACATTATTTTGATCAAAATTCAGAGCGCTACTTAAAAAAAAAAAACAACACCACAACAACAACAACAAAAAGAATAGTTATAGAAAAATCAAAATAATGAGAAATGTAGTAGCCTCTTAAATAAGTCCTGTTCAATTTAAATGAACATTTCTATTTTAGTTAATTTCAAGGTGCTATTTTCAAGTTATACTAAAATGTTCAAGTTTCTAATGTATGACCTATACACACTGCCATACAAAATCATCCTCCATTCTCCAGATGAACTTTCTGCTTTACTTTGCTTGTTAAAATGGCCAAAAGTAGATACTTGAAAGTGGAAGACCCCTCTGAATGAAGAATGTGTCAGCCCTTAATTTTGGTTTTTTTTGTGATGTGAAACTGCCTAGCATAAAGTTTACAATTAAACAAAACAAAATCCAACCAAACAAAGCCCTTTCAAACAAAGAAGCTAATAAGCTGTGGTATGTTTTCTCTAAAATAAACTACCAGAAGGAGAAACATGAAAAGTTTGAAATATCTCAAATGTGAGAATGGTAAAGAATGATTTTTTATTTGTATAGCATAATGCCCCATCAAAGAGTCTCTGATGTGTTCTACACATGGCACCCTCCGAAAGGAGATGATTCTATCTTGAAATCTCATTCAGTCTTTACCCTTTATGCTGAAATAGTCATACTGAGATCTAATTGTGGAAATGTTTCCCATCATTTGAAAAATGATGCACCAAAATGAAAGATGATTGCACCAAACAGTCAACACCTCATTCATACAGTTGGATTAGAAACAGAAATTTCGAGTCTCCTTTCTCATATCATCCTCTCATCATAATTTCTGTTACACTGAAGGCATTACCAATGGTTTTGGATGAATCTGCAGTTTCTTAATCCTTTTCTCCTAAAAAACAAAATTACCTTCAGCATGGCCATACTTAATTCATCTTTGCAGTCAACAAGACGCACCATCCTGTCTCTCTGTTCCTGTTGTCTTGAACTCTCACCAGCACCAACTGTCAAATACATTGCAGATAACATTTCAGATAACAGATGCAGAACCAAATAATGCCTTCTCAATAATTTGAAGAACACAGCCCTTTTCTCTCTACTTAGAAGTGGGAATTCCAAAAAAAGTAATGATAGAATAAAGTAATAACAAAAATAACA